>VMDO01021358.1:0-35578 GCA_007922755.1 Pedetes capensis
GAAGACGCAAGCAGTGGATGCAGCTGTGGGACAAGGACAGTCAATGCAGCTTGTGGCTATTAAAGCATGCCCTGGGGTTTAGCTCAGTTGATAGAGCACTCTCTGCAATCTCTGAGGACCTGGAATCGATCTCTAGCACCGCAAAAATGCAAGAAAGATGTGGCAATCCAGTCCCGAAGCAATCAGCCATTGAAAACTCTATAAGGGTCACTATGAGTCAGACCCAACTCCACAGCACCTACCAACAACAAAGAGATCCAGACGCAGAATGCCCCAGACAGCCTGAAGCAGAACCTTGCAGAAACAGTACATGGCTTCTACCATGAGGACAGTGATGGTCTGAGGATGGTGGACCACAACCGCTCCCCCCAGCTCTCCATCCTGCCCAGCCCTGGAAGCTGACCTCAGAGCCGGCTCAAGCAGACGCCACACACTGCCCCAGAAGGAACACCTTCCACCCTCCGTGCCTGCCTGGGGTAAAGAGACCCAAACGCTCTGTCAGATCCTTCTAGTCCTGGCCACATCCAGCCCTAGCCAAACCCAGAGGCTGCCCAGGACCATTTTTTAATTCTTTTGCAATCAGCAGTTTCCTTTCTTCATTTGCTGGTTGAATAATGCAGCCTGTAAGAAAAGGGCCCTCAGCACAATTCTGGTGCTCGTTTACAATGGAAATTGGGAAAACGGCGAAACGCATACCGCAAAATGCATTTAAAAGAAGATGATTCAATTGGATTTGGCAGCTCTGATATTCAGGACCAGAAGGAGAAAATCTGTCTATGATTTGAACATGTATAATTAAGATGAAAGCCTTAAGTACTGGGTGCATTTCTTAAGATGTCACCGGCTCTGTTGACTCCAGGCGTTCTGATCAGTGGTGCAGAGCATTTATTTCTGAAATCTGAATAGCTATGAGTGAGATGCCTTTTTTAAAACCAGCACCATGGAGCCAAGTCAAACCCTGACAACTGTGCAGCCCATCAGATGGGGCAAAGGCAGCAGAGGTGAGGCAGGGAGAGCCAAGAGTCTGGTGGGGCCAGCCTTGATCTTCCCCAAGCAGCATCCCTAAGCCTTGGAGGTACCAGCAGAGTTGGATCCGTCCTCTGGATCCTATTTTGGTTCTTCTTCTGGTGCCAGTGGAAGTGCCAGGGCCCTGGGAACCGATCCATCCTGAAAATAGAGAGCACACATCAAATGAAGGATTGTGGACTTTCAAAGAAGTAACCGGGTATGGTAGTTCTCCTTAGCCAGTTTCATTTTCTGGGGTTTCAGCTATCCACAGTCAACCATGGTCTGGAAATATTACATGGAATATTACAGAAATAAACCACTTATAAGTTTTAAATTGTGTACTACTCCATCTTGCCTGGGACACGGACCATCCCTTTGTCCAGCGTATCCACACTAAATACACTACCTTCCCATTAGTCACTAAAAAGCCATCTCAGTTATTACACTGATCTATTGTCAAGGTGCCCCAGAGCTTGTGTTCAAGCACCCTTGCATAGTAACCTAATGCACTACTGCAATGCCTCCATAATCCACCTCACCCCATCTCTTCACATAGGCACTGTATCTTCCCATATCCCCCCAAGAAAGAGGGCAAGTATAGTGTAATAACATATTTTGAAAGACAGAGACCACATTCACATAACTTTCATTGCAGTATATTCTCATAATTCTTTGATTTTAATATTAGTTGTTTTTAATCTCTTACTGTGTCTGCTTTATAAATTAAACTTTACCATAGGTGTGTGTATGTACATGAGTAAATCATAGTATGTGTAGGGCTTAGTACTACCTGAGGTTTCAAGTATCTTCTCAGGGTCTGGGAATGGTTCCCCTGATGATAAGAGGGACAACTGTATTGTGGGAAAAGCCTTGTAGAATGAGTCAGGAGAGCCGGCACGGTGGCCCACACCTGTTATCCCAGTGACTCAGGAGGGAGACACAGGAGAAGAACAGGTGTGAGGCCAAAAGCATCCTGGATAACTTAGCAAGACCCTATCTCAAGATTGTTGTTGTTAGGTGCCATCAAGTCATGTCTGACTCATAGTGACCCTCATATGGTTTTCAATGGCTGGTTTTTTAGGGATTGCCTTGGGAGTGGACTGCCACATCCTTCTCCCATTTTTGCAGTGCTGGGAATTGAACTCGGGACCTCAGAGACTGCAGATCGGCACTCTACTAAGTGAGCTAAATCCCAGCTGTCTCAAGATAAGATATTTTAAAATGGGCTGGGGGTGCATTTCAGTGGTAGAGTGCTTACAAAACGTGCCTGAGGCTCTGGGTTTAACCCCCAACTACCAAAGGGAAACAAACAAACAAACAACAACAACAAAGAAAAGAAATCAGGGGAGCTATGTCAGGCCTCGCAGCCACCCTGGCCAGTTGTGGCATCCTGGGCAGGGTACTTATCCTTTCTGAGCCTCAGATTCCTTGTATGCAAAATGGAATGAAATAGGAGAATCTCCCTTGTATAAGAGTTAGGACAATGAAATGAGGTTAGCCATGTCAATTCCAGCATCTGGAGACACTGGCTATATAGGAACTAAGGTTCTTCTTGCCATCTTCTGCCCTCTCTCTGGAGCCATCCTAGATAATCTCCACTCGCCCAACTCGCCTGCCTGCAGGGTCCGCTGAGTCTCTCTCTGGTCTTTGTGGAGCGCAGGATGCATGACAAACCTCCTGGCAGCTCGAGATGACTCAGGGAAGGAACTGCTGGCAGCCCCACAGCCGTCCCCACGGAGAGCTGGAGGCTTCCCAGAGATGACTCACAGGTGGCACCAGGGGACAGAAACCTGGAGCTGGGATGAGTCATAGCACCCGGCCTGGCATGTGAATGGATAGCTCCTCATCCAAAGGGAGTGCAAACCTCAGAGACTTCTCTTTTCCTTCTCAGATGGGAGAGCGGGGAGGAGCCCCAGAAAGAGAGCTGAGTCCCAGCCATTCTCTCTAGAAGCGTGGCCTCTTCTACCTTCATATATTATGGCTGGCCTGGGTTTGGCCAAGCTGTTCCCTCCTTCTACTCCCTGAGCAGCCCACCCTTTTCTAGGGAAGGGGTAGTGGAGGGAGGAGCACAGTGCAGGAAAGGAGAGGGCAGAGCCTGAATGCAGGGGGCTGCTGCCGAGTCTAGCTCCTGAGATATCTCAGCTGCCGCAAGGCTTCCCGAGTAGCCGATCTCCATGCAATCCTGGCCAGTGTTTTCCCAAGTATGCACACAGCCCAGTCATGGATGTAGCCAAGGCCAATAGCATTGTACCTCGTGGCCAGAATGATCCAGCCACCTGGTTCCTAGTAAGAAGCGACAGACGTGCCGCAGGAAGGAAACCTCCCACTAAGAGTGGTAGCTGGAAACAGCAGGTGCAGCTCAGGCCACTTCTGCCCAGGTGGGGAAACTGAGGCTTGCCATGGCTCAGCAGAGAGCTAAGCACAGTGAGAATCCAGCATTCTCATGCCTAGTTCTGGCCCAGATCACCAGGGCATGGTGCCTGCCTGGATTCTATGGAGTCAGAGTTAATGTAGGTATCCTCAAGTGCCCCAGTGCTGCCTCTTACCAGCTGTGTGACATTTGGAAAGTTACACGACCTCTCTTGGTCTGTTTCAGCCACCTGTAAATGAAGGCAAAAATGTATTTCTCCACCATGTGTGAACAAGCTGGCTTGGCATCGCAGCTGCTAAATAAAACTAAATAAACCTTCGTTCTGTTTCCTTTCTTTTCCTGACTTCCCCTCTCATCCCATCTGCTTCACGTTCCCTCCTCGAAGCCACTTAAAGCTCAGGAACACCCAGGCCTTGGCCATGGCTCCATCCTCAGCATCACGAGTCCCATGAGGCTGAGGGCCAGGCCCTGGCAGTTCCATGTGACAGGAGGCAGGGCCCAGAAGGAGGCAAGCAAAGACATCTGAATCTTAGAGATCCCAGCGGCTTCCTCCCCATCAGCAACAGAAAGGGCTCTCAGGCCTCCAGGCTGGTGCCTTCCAATAGAGCACAGTCAGAAAAATTACTGTTCTTGTTTCACAGGCTTTGTTTCTTGCTTTTTACCTTCCAAATCAGGCAGCGCTTATAAGAAGCAAAGCACTCCCAACAAGAGCAGGCAGAACATGCCGGGAGCCGGGAACGTGCCCGAGCTTGGGCCTGCAGGGACATCCTGGGGAGAGCTTGTTATGAAGCTATGTTAGCTACCTTTTACATCACAGGGACAACTAGAAGGAGGAAGGATTCATTTGGCTAATGGTTTCTTAAGTTCAGTCCACAGTGAGAGAGCGGCCACAGCCAAGGAGCTCAGTCTACCAGCAGGAGCATGTGGCCGAGGCTCATCACATCATGGCGGACCAGAAGCAGAGAGCCAGGCTGGATGCCAAGACTGAGGATAACCTTCAAAGTTCACCCCTAGTGACTTCCTTCTGCCTGCTGGGTTCCACCTGCTAAAGTTCCACAGCCTCCCAAAACAGGCCCAGCAGCTGGGGACCATGTGTTCAAACATGAGCCTTCAGGGATGTTTCATATTCCAACCATAACAAACGCCAAGGAGAAGTTGGTGCTCAATATTCCTATGCTGCCCCAAGAAAGAGCATGGTGTGGGTCTCACAGATGACAAAGGTCAACCTGATGGTCAACCTGACCGTGGTCCAAGCAAGGGGAGACTGTGATGGCTATCAGAAGCACAAGAAGCACCCACCATTGGCAAGTGGTGGTGGTGGGGGGTGCTAGATGGGTCCCAGAGATCAGCGCCTGAGGTCCATGGCAGGCTCCAGAGTTTCCAGTGCCTCAGGTGTGTGGGGCATCCCCTGCTTTCAGCAACCTCAGCACTCAGAGAGGCCTGAAGCAGCAGACATAAGATCGAGTGCCCTCTGAATGTGGAGGAAAGTCCCCCCAGGACCATGTCCTGAGTGGCTTTATCACCTGGGGAAGGACAGAAGAGATGCATCGGCACTGAGCTCAGAGCCCTTGGTGTAGAGTGGTGGGAAAATGTAGTAGTCCTGGTTTCCCATGTTTCCTTTCTTGTCTTTGTTTTGTTTGTATGTTGTAATCTTCCAAATCCATAAGATGATGAGAAGGAGGGAATAAGATTGGCTCCATTTAAAATGCCAGGACCTGAGCGGGAAGAGCAGAGCATATATAGTACACCATAAAAAGACTTCGCCTGCAGCCATACTACTGTGGCGTCTGGTCTCATCAGATCTTGGAAGCTAGGCAGGGTCAGGCCTGGTTAGTACTTAGATGGGAGACCACCTGGGAACACCAGATACTATGGGCTTAGGGAAGGACCCAGCAACCCACTCCCAAAAAACAATCAGCCGTTGAAAATCCTGTGAATAGCAGAGATTCACTAACAATAGTGTTTCTCCTGTTGTGTGTAGGGTCACTACAAGTCAGACACCGACTTGATGGAACCTAACAACAACAAAAAAAACTTCAATCAAATGTGATTAAACACAGCATGATCCCCTGAAAGGAGAAAACTTTGATATGGAAAACATCCTCTCAGGCTGTATTAATTGCCTCTCTCATCGCTGTGACAAAACACCTCATAGAAACAAATTCAGGGAGAAAGGATTTAATTTGGCTCATGGTTTCAGAGGGTTCAGACCTCCACCCCATGAACTTGGGTAGAACAGCATGGTAGCAGAACATGAGGCAGAGGCTGTTCTTCACTTCTAGGCAGAAAGGAGGCAGAGAAAAGGGAATCCAAGAAGGACCTAGGGCAAGATATAGCCCCAAGGACACGTTCCCAATGACGGCTTCCTTCAACTAAGCCCCACCCCCTACTTTTCACCATCTCCCAACAGTGCCATCTTATTACGAATCCACCAGAGGATTAATCCTTGCTTAGATCAGAGGCCTCAGTATTCAATCACTTCCCAAAACCCCATCAGCTGATAACAAAACTCCCAGTACCCAAAGCTAAGAGGGACGTTTCATATTCAAGCCATGACAGGCAGAGGACCTTACTCCCTGATCACGAGATAGGCAGGCAGAGAGACACACTTGGAGACTTGTCAGGCTGGGTTTATTGGGAACGTTGGTTTCTAGGCATGTTGAGGTTTTTTTCTTTTTAATGCAGGTTGAGCATCCTTATCTGAAAATCCAAAACCCCACCTAGTCCAAAACCAAAACTTTTTTTTTTTCTTTTGTTTTTGTGGTACTGGGGGTTGCACTTGCAAGTGCTGGACCACTGAGCTGCCACCTTCAGCCCATTTTCTTACTTTTTGAGACAGGGTCTCGCTAAATTATATAGACTGCCTCTGGTCTCGAACTTGGATCCTCCTGCCTCTGCCTCCCAAGCCGCTGGGATTACAGGCATGTGCCACCGTGCCCAGCTTAAAACCCAAAACTTTTTTAGCACCAATATGACTCCACACGTGGAAAATTCCACACTACGAAACTTCACTTCATACACAAAATTATTGAAATTATTGTATAAAATTTCCTGCAGGCCATGTGTAGAAGGTATATATAAAACATAAATAATTGTCATGGTTAGAGAAGGGTCCCCTCCCCAAGACATCTCGTTAGGTAAATGCAAATATCTCCCAAACCAAAAATAATGCAAAATTCAACACATGCCCAAGGCTTTTTGGATAATGGAGACAACTTGTATATGCATCACCTTTTCCCCCCGGCGGCTTTTGGCCTACAAGGGGGTGAGGCTGATTCTTGCTCTCGATGCTCCTCCATTGCCTGGGGGGCAGAGAGTGGGCTCTGCTGGCAGGCAAGGAGCCTGGCAGGGCCTCGGAGCTCAGCCATGTGGTCTCAGGCAAAGTGCTGAGACTCTTCACAGCACCACCTGCCCCCCCAGCCAGGCCCCTCGCCCTCTTCTACCTCCTGCTGAAGGGGCCAAAACCCTGGATACCCTTCCCTGCCCCCTCACAGCCAGGACAGGAACTTGTGGCCTCCCTAGTCAATGAGACCCAAGGGAATACGTTAGAAGTCCTGCCTGATTTAAAAGGGGGCTCGGGAGCACTGGGGGTGCATCTCAGCAGCAGAGCGCAAGCTCCGCATGAGCAAGGCCCTGGGTTCGATCCCCAGCACCAGAAACAAAGTAAAAGGGAGAGAGAGAGAGACTGAGAGAGAGAGAGAGAGAGAGAGAGAAAGAGAGAGACTGAGAGAGAGAGAGAGAGAGAGGAGAGAGAGAGAAAGAGAGAGAGAGAGAGAGAGGAAGAGAGAGAGAGGAAGAGAGAGAGAGAAAGAGAGAGAGACAGAGACAGAGACAGAGAGAGAGAGAGGAGAGAGAGAGAGAGAGAGAGAGAGAGAGAGAGGGTGAGGGAGTTGCCCTTTGTGTCTGTGAACCTGGCTGGGCCAGGCGCGTTGCAGCCACCTTCTGGTGAAAAGGGACGGTTCACCACTAGACTGCCTAGCCCCAGGCCTCACTAAGCTTCAGAACACTCACTCCAGGTTCCTGAGTGAGGACAAAGGCATATTAAGTCGCTTTGCACTGGATGTTGCTACTTGCAGCTGAACATACCCCCTTCCAAGCCCTTGGGAGCTCAGCTCTAGAGTAGAGAGAGCCACAGGACCAGCGGCGCTGGAAGTGTACGCCAATACCCCAAGACGGCACAGGGCACGCATAGTGTGGCAAGATGGGTCCCACAAGGGACGACCACCAAACACAATCCCTCTTCTTACCAGCCAAGCCAGAACCCTGGGCTCCAAACCCAACTGTGCCTGCAAGGCTACAGAGGGCGGCTTCCTGGAACCCCAAGGGACTGAGAAGCCCCCAAGGAGCCAGGACTTAGGAAGAGCCCCCCAGGCCCAGCCAAGGCAGAGCTCCTGTCTCCGGGCCCGAACGCCTAGCGGCCCAGAAGGGCAAACACGTGAGGTGTGTGGATGAGAGCAGAAGTGTCAATGAAGTGAGTCACGGAGGCTCTGCACACCTCACCCGTCCAGAAAGTGCTGCAGTGGCGAAACGCCAGCGAGCTTCATTTTCAAGCCCTGATTTCATTAATAAGATAATGATGAGTCATTTAACTTTGAATCTGAAGAGTGAAGCAAATTACCTGTGTCTATATTGCTTAATGACAGAGGCACTAACAGGACCTTTGCTGCTGCAGGCTGGAACGGAAGCTGACCTATCGCAGGAGGCAATTTGATGCCCTTGGGTTTGCCACTTGACTGAAGCCATCCATCAGGCCAGGCCCGCACCCCCACCAGCGCCGCTCCAGGGGAGCTTAGGGTCCTCCACCACGCTCTCCCACCTCCCTAATGGACTCCAGCTTTTTTAACCCAAGGCCCTGTGACCAGAAGTCCTTTCCTGGACACAAACCACTGGGCGCCCTTTAGCCAGTTCTTGGGCGTGCTCCACTTTGGCAGGGTGTCCCCAGGGAGACATTTGTCCAGGCCACACAATGTCCTAGCCTCCTCCTCCCCCATCCATAGGGAATGCCAAGGCTGTGGCCTTACAAACGAGAGATGATGACGGAAGTTAGGGTGCAGCTGCCACATGAGTCCTCCACCAGCCAAAGGGCCTCTTTTTCCTACTTTTTCTAATTAAGATATAATTTCCATACAGTAAGCTCCACTCCCTACTCACTCCCTCCAGGATTTTCTTTCTTTTTTTTTTTGACAGGGTCTCACTAGGTAGCCCAGCCTGGCTTCAAACTTAAGATCCTCCTGCCTCAACTTCCTGATTGCTGGGATTACAGGTGTGCCCCATCACACCTGACAACTTCACCCTTTTTTAAAGTGATGGCTCTGAGAGTTTTCACAAATGCATGGCCATGCAGCCACCCCAACAGTCAGGGCACAGAACGGCCACATCACCCCAGAACATCCCCTTGCACACTTTTGTGGTTGGCTGTCTTCCCAGCGCAGTCCCCACCACTGCTGCACTGTTCTTTTCCCTGTGGTTTGGCCATACACAGGGGTAACAGCCACTCAGCAGCCCTTTGGGTCTGGGCTCATTCACAGGAGCAGCGGCTTTTGAGATGGATCCAGGAGCCTTTGCTTCGTGGGAGCGTGGACTCTTCCTTCACCCTATGGCCATGTCACAGGGGGATTGTAGGGGCTGAGGGTGCTCCGTGAGGACCCACCTACCCTGAGCCAGGCCCTCTAATGTCTACATTTCTTTTTTTCCTTTTGTTGCAGTGGTGGTGGTGGTACTTGGGAGTTGACCCCAGGGCCTTGTACATGCTTTGCAAGTGCTCAACCACTGGGCTACACCCTCAGCCCCTTTTTTATTTTTCATTTTGAGTCAGACTCTCCCTAAGTTACACAGGCTGCCTCTGACCTTGAACTTGCAATCCTCCTGCCTCCGTCTCCTGAGTCGCTGGGATTACAAGCAGGTGCCGCCACACCTGGCTCTCATAGCTACTATTTCAACTGATCCTCAGAAGAAAATCTGAGGCAGGCACTCCATCATCTCCATTTTTAAGGTAAGGCCACACCACTAGCAGTGCTATGTGCCAGGGAACCAGGGAGAACCACACTCGGCCCCTGCACCCTGGGACACTCCTTCCTCCTGCCTAGCAGGAGAAGGTCACTGAACTTTCTTGTACCTGACACTGAAGAGGCCATATTTGGTGCACGTGTGAGCTGCATAGATGGTCCTCCTAGAGCAAATAGGAAGAAAGAAGATTCAGCCATCCCTGAGACTCAGGAGAGCAAGCCAACAGGAGAAGGTATAAAGAAGAGAAGCCTGGAGATGTGCCTTCCCAGCATGCATCTGCTCTTGAAACAACGGAATTGCATGTTTCACTGAACAGACATGCAGCCCACCCGGAAATATAGTTGTCCTCGTGCCTGACGTCTCCATCATTTGTACTTGGGCTACAAGAGCAGAGGAGAGACCAGGAGGTGGGAGGTGGGGCACCTGAGCCCCGGCATCACAGCCCAGCCTGTTCCATCCCCTGCTTCAAGCTTGGGGCCCTAAGACTGGTCATCCCACTGCCACTCACAGCCTCCCCTCACAGCTGGGATTATACCTGGGAAGTCCCCAGAACAAATGGCATGGGCAACAATTTGCCAGATTTAAAGTCTCCAGTGGAAGCAGTACCTGTGGCCTGCAGCCCTGAGGATCTGCGTATGGGCTGGGCTGCCGGGATCAGCCCAACTTTCTTGGCCTGGCCCACAGAGGAAATCCCTTCATGGCAATTGAGGGGCTGGATCCTTTCCTCCTAGGGGGTCCCAAGTAGAACTAACTATCCACCCAGCTTCTAGAAACTCCCTAGGCAAGGACCCTACTGATTTGTGTATTCCCCACCACTAGCAAAGTGCCTGGATACATAAGAAGCATTTGAGCAGTATATCAAGAAAAAAAGGAGGGCAGGAAAGAGAGAGGGAAGGAGGGGGAAAGAGAGAAAGGAATAGGGGACCCCTCAATGGGTATCTGTTCTCAGTTTCTTACTTAACAGAGAAAAGACAATCTCCCCCTATAATACAAAGCAGAAATTTTGGAGCCAAACACTTTTATTCTACCACGTAGGAGCCAGAAAGGTCAGATTACTTTTCGAGATTAAGCTTTCTTGTCTGCGAAATAAGAAATGTTCTTCAGGATTTGAGAGAGGGTTACACAGGGTCATTTAGGATCTTTGCCTGATGCCTACCACGGTGGAATTGCAAATGCAGAGTGACCACTGCAGCTACTGTGCTGGTGTCAGGCAGGAGGCCACTGTGTGAAGAGGCCAGCCCAGAAGCAGGGAAGGCCTTGCAGAGGCCTCGAGCCCTGGAGAGGGTGGACGCTCTTGGAGAGTTAGGTTTCGATCCCACTGGGCCTCAGGACAGCATCCCAATGAGTGTCTGGGTGGCCACCTCCACCAGTCTTGTTGGGTCTGTATTAATGGCTTCTCCCACCTCCAGCATCCCTACCCTACCTAACCTATGAGCAAGAGGCTGGGGGGACAGGGCAGTGCAGGGGGGCTTGTAGCCCACAGCCCCCCGGCCTGAGCTTGAGGCAGGGTGGGAAGGACTTTATTAATATGGATGTCAGCGCTCCAGTCAGCCCTCACCCAGCAGCTTATGCTAAATTATTAAACAGCAGCAAGGACGCCAGGGGCTTTGCCATGCCCTGACAGATGGCTTCCAGTCAAATCTCTGCATCATCCCGATGGAACGCCAACAGGAGGGAGCACAGTCCACGGTCCGGTGCCTCAGAAGGAGCTCCACTGTGGCCCTCACAGACGCGGCCATCCTGCCCCTCGGAGCGCCTCTCCACTCCTTTACCTCCTGTCCCCTGCCAAGGGGTTTTCTGAGTCCAGCAGGGCCCCCAGGGAAGCAACTGCTGTAGTCAGTGTTGCATGAGGGTCTGCTTTGTGCTCGGCATTGCACATGCTTTATTTTATTTAATCTTCACAGTGATGCGGCAACAGAGTGTCACTAACATCCTTTTATAGAGAAGCGAATGCAACTCTGAGTGGTTAATTGCCCAAGACTGTGCTCTTGCTAAATGGCGGAGCCAGGGCTGAGATCCATGTCCCTCTGACATCTGTTGTTGTTTGGTTCCGTTGAGTCAGACCATACTCGTAGTGACCCGATGTACAACAGAAGGAAACACTGCCCACATTTGGACCCTGTCCTTAATCATTTCACTGCCCTGCCACCCAGGCCACTGTCTACCCACGCTGGGACACTTACCAGCTCTCCCTGGCCTGGACCCTACCCTGAGAGCCCATTAGCTGAGTGCATGGGGAGACTTATCCATGGGGAATGGCATTCGGTGTCTCCCAGGAGACCCAAGACCTGGAGCAGAGGAAGAGAAGGCTGGAAGAGAACTCAGCCATCCCGCCTGGACAGCCTTCCTATGAGGCTGGCACCCTGCCAGGTGAGGCAACTGCCATGGGCCCAGCCCTCTGCCCATGCCCTGGTCTCCTGAAGTGGTATCCAGCCTGTCCCCTGTCATTACTATTTATTGTAATTGTTGCGTTTTATTAGCACTTACCCTGCCGGATGTCACCTCATTTAAATCATCACTCAAAAGATTCATCCTAAGGAAGGTAGAATCAGTGAGTGTCCGTAGGCTTCTGGCAACACGTTTGCCCCTCAGGCTGGGCCTGCTCCAGGAAACTTGGTTTCATTTACTTTGCAGCTAAGCCCAGCCATGGCAGGACTGAGATCCCAGGCGGTGGCTGGCTGGCCTCCAGGTCTTCCAAGAGTTCCTAGCACCCAGCTGTACAGGAGGGACCGCTGGAGTCTGGGAGTCCCCGGCCTGGCAAGGCTCAGAAGAGAAGCCTCAGGCCAGGTCCTCTCACAAACTCTTGCCTGAGCCGCCACGGTCTCAAAAGGGCCACCCTCTGCTCCAAGGGGAGGAATCGGCCACCCAATACCCACAAGAAGTTTCCTCTCCCTCTGCACCGGCTCCCCTCCACGCCCAGCTCCACCTCTACATGAAAACCCACTTCTCCCTGGAGCAGCCAGCCTAAAATCTTCCTGATGAGTTGGGAATTCTCACAAACCCACTTTCTGGCTCTTCTCCTCCCATCCGCCATTCTCATCTTCTGCCTGGACACTGGAATCCCACCTTTGCCCTGTGGGGAGGGAGGCGGCCCCTCCCTCCTTCCCGCACCTCCCTGCAGGCAGGCCTCACCAGCAGGACCTGTTAACAACAAGCGTCCTGACTGCCCCTCCCAACCCGAAAAGGGGGGAAACCCTTAAAGTAGTTGTTTATTAACAGCCTCGGTGGCCTTCGCAGGTGAGGACATGGCAAGATATAGCTTAGAGGGGGGAAAGCCAGGATTCGGGCTGCCACTTGTCCCGTTCCGAATGTCATTACTCGTTCCATCGCGGCATATTACCGAGATGATTAGTGGCATCAAATGACTTCTGAAAAATGATTATGCGCCATTAAAAGCATTAGTCTGTCTGAAACCAGCACAAACAAATGGCCGTGCGAGGATGACTCATTAGTCGGGGTGGCTGGGAGAATGGCGACAACCTCCAATGTGCCAGGCAATTAGCCTGGCCAGCAGGTGCAAGGGCTGGGGCTACCAAGCCCAGAGGCTGGCTTATGGTGGGAACCCTGGGCTCCGCCAGGGCAGGGCACCTGTGGGACTCACGCCACTCCTGGGGAGGCCTTGGGGCCTGGGGGTCTGAGCTCACCACCTACCCCAGAACTAATGACCACAATGTCCCAGCTGTCCCTAGCATCAGGCCAAGGGGATGAGGCTGATGGCTGGGCAGCTTACAGGAAGAGAGATTTGGGAGATCCAGAGGGACAGGGCTGGAGTTAACCACAGAGATGTAGTGTGTAGGGAACTCCACAGCAGAGGCCTGGTGGAGGGGAGTGAGGGCAGGGAATTTTTTTAATTGACTCCAGCCCAAAAAAAAAAAAAAAAAAATTGGCTTGGGAATCACAATGTAATTTACAACGACAGGAACATTTAGAGAAGCTATCATTTGGGAGATTAAAAAACATTTTTTGAACATATACCAACAAAATAGCTTTGATGTGACAGCAAAAAAAAAAAAAAAAAAGGAAATAACAAGAAGCACCGTGGTTTCCAGGTTTTCCAAAGCAACTGAGCTCCAACTCCAGCCCCAGCATGCAAGGCGCATCCCTTGCAGGACTGGGCCTACGTGGTCAAAGCCTTGGTTTGGAGGAGATGTGGGGAGGAGGCAGTGACCCTGGTTACCCTCCTTCTCCACCTCCATATGCACACAGGCCCACTCACAGGGGTTCCATCCCCCCCAAAATAGGCTGCCCTCAGCTAGAGAAATCTTAAACACTAACAGCCCTCTGGCTGCAGCCATAGCACTATGGCATCCCATCCCATCAGATCTTGAAAGCTAAGCAGGGTTGGGACTGGTTAATACTTGGATGGGAGATCGCCTGGGAATACCAGGCGCTGTAGGCTTGGGAGATGAGCCGGAAACCCACTCCCAAAAATCAGTCCACCATTGAAACCCCTATGAATAGCAGAAGTACTAACAACTATTGTATGCCTGTTGTATGTAGGGTTGCTATGAGTCGGACACAGACTTGACAGCACCTAACAACAATACCACCCACCCTCTGGCTCCTGTCCTCCCTCCTCCTTCTCTTCTCCCTTCCTTTTCCCTCATCCATTCATACACTCAGCAGCGTGAGTGGACACCTTCCAATGAGCCTGGCCTGCAGATGGTCGCCAGGTGTGCCAAGCTCAACCCAGCCCCAGCCACCCTGCCCTCCCAGAATGCCCAGTCCTATCCAGGAACCACCTCAAGGACAGTGGACTTCAGCTCTGCTCTATGTCACTAGCCCTCACAGAGATGATGACATCTCCTCACAGATGAGCAACCAACCCTGAAGGGCTCACACACAACCCGGCTCCATGCCTACCCTACATACCCCAGGTTGGAGGACTCAGGCTAGGACTCGCCCGGCTCCCTGCAGCCTGTGCATGATCCCATTCCAAGCTCCCACCCCAGGACACTAGGAGAACCCACCGGTAACCCAGCCAGCGTCCCACAGAGACTCAGGTGCCATGTTCCTAGGCCAAGCCAAGATCCCTGCAGAACCAATAACCATGGCCTCAGTGGCTCTGGAGAAGCCCTGTGACCCCAGATGCAGGATGCACAGTATCCTCAGCTGCTCCTGGGGATGAAAGCCCAGGTGCCCTGGGGAGGAGCAGGCCTGGACATCATGGGCAGCTATGTTTCCTAGCTTGGGATGCAGGCTTCAGAGGCGTTCCAGGGCCAAAGTCCAGCTGCATAGACTGCAGGCTAGAGATCCTCAGGCAGCAAGTAAGAATGTCCTGGGAAGCCATTAAAAACGAGGGATGCCAGGCCGTGTTGATCAGCTTTTCACTTCTGTAATCAAATTCCCAATGAAAACAACTTAAGGGAGGAAGAATTTATTTTCCTCATGGTTTCGGAGGTTTCACTCCATCATGGCACAAAGGATGTGGAGGAGCAGAGAGGCTCACGTGGAGGCCAGGAAGCAGAGAGACGGGGGAGAGAGAGAGAGAGAGAGAGAGAGAGAGAGAGAGAGGGAATGCCTGCACTAGCGGCTTTCTCCCTTTTCCCTTTTTTATTCCATCCAGGTCCCTAGCCTCTGGGATGGTGCCCCCTACATTCAGGGCAGGTCTTTCCCCCACTAGTAAGTCCTCTGTGGAAATGCCCTGAGACACACCTAAAGTGTGCCTTATTAATCTCCTAGGTGCTTCTCGATCCAATCAGGTTGACAGTCAAGATTAACCATCACGCAGGCCCCCACCCTGCTAGGGTTGAGACCTTCCAGTCTAGCCTGCCCCCTGCCTATTATAGATGAGGAAACTGAGGCTTACAGAGGGGGAGCCAACAGCACAGGACCAAACAGCCATTCAGGCCTAAACCAGGCCAGGATCCAAATGCCTCCAAAAAGAACAGCCTTCCATCCCTACACACACTCTCTCTCTCTCTCTCTCTCTCTCTCTCTCTCTCATCCAAAAATATCCTTCCCCCACCTGCCACTTCAAGGCACTCACAGTTAGGGCTGTGGAGAGGCAGCAAAGTCTTGGCAGCTGAACCTGGAGGCTGTCAGCTCTGATTGACACCTGTCACAACCCGGCTGCTCAGAGGCCCTGGAGGCCAGCCCACCACAGCCTTCTTCCATGCTGCTGCTGCCTTTCCATTGCAAAGCCAGAGCGTCCACCCGCTCAGAAAGGTGGCTGATTTCCAGATGCCCTTCATGGCTCTCTTCCCTCCAGGGCTCACTAGGGACAACCAGTTTGTTCCAGAGAAACCCAGACACGCTGTTCTCCATCTTTATCTAACTTGGCTTTGCGGGTCTTGTTGCTTTGAGTGGGGAGGCTGTGGCAGTACTCAGGAGCGCCAGCTGACACTGTGCTTCCCACTCCTTACCTCATTCTACTAGAAAAACACGAACTCTCTTTTCCCTACTTGTTTGTCTTAGTTTTTTTCCTTCGCTCTAAGACAGAGAGTGGAGTGATATTTGGTGATGGCTCTGTTTGTGTGTTGGCTAGAAACAGATCATGAAGGTTTATGAGGTTAGCCTGATGAAGTCCAAGCCCAGCTGCTATAAAAGATTAAAAGCAACCATTTGTATAACTCTACTTCCAGGTCTGATTCCTCTCTCTCTCTCTCTCTCTCTCTCTCTCTCTCTTTCTTCTTTACACTGAAAAAATTAGTAAGACTCCTCACCTCCTAGAAGTTCTGCAAAATGTCTAACTTCAGTCTCTCCCATTGAAGCTCAGTCTTTTTTGGGTCAGACCAGTTCCCATCTTCTCTGCAAAGGCCAATGATTCACAAGAATAAGATCAGTCTCTCTTCCAGCAACAACTAGCCCCAGGCAGGCCTCCACTTGGTGTGGGAGGCTGATTCCAAGCCATTGCTTTACTCTGGTCCTCAACAAAACTAGAGGGAGGATGGCACACCTCCCCCGCTTCATTCAGGGCGGCCACCTTTTCTGTCTATCTAAAATGTGTCCATTCTAAAAAGCTTGCTTAGCTTTTCTTCTCTCTTACAATAAACCGTGTCTATATTCTGCACTAGAGTGCTGGGATTTAGCTCAGTTGGCAGAGCACTGTGCTGCAGTCTCTGAGGTCCCAAGTTCAATTCCCAGCACTGAAAAAATGCGAGAAGGAAGTGGCAACCCACCCCCAAGGCAATCCCGAAACAATCTGCCATTGAAAACCCTATGAGGGTCACTATGAGTCGGACATGATTCGATGGCACCTAACAACAACAACAACATATTCTGCACTGCCTGCAGCAATAGCCCTGTGGCATCCAATCCCGTCAGATCTCAGAAGCTAAGCAGGGTTGGGCCTAATTAGTACTTGGATGGGAGACCACCTGGGAACACCAGGTGCTGTAGGCTTAGGAGAAGCACCTGGCAACCCACTCCCAAAAAACAATCCGCCATTGAAAACCCTATGAATAGCAGAGAAGCACTGACAAAGTGTTTCACCTGTTGTACATAGGGTCCCTATGAGTCAGGCACTGACTCGATGGTACCTAACAACAACAACATATTCTGCACTAGGCTGGGGTTTAACTCAGTTGGTAGAGTGCTTGTTCTGCATGCTCTATGACACTGAGTTTGATACCCAGGATGGCAAAAATGGGAGAAGGACCTGGCAGCCCACTCCTGAAACAATCCCAAAGCAATCAGCCTTCAAAAACCCTATGAATAGCAGAGAAACACTGACATAGTACAGGGCATGGCACAGTGTTGTGTAGTGTTTTATTCCATTGTACATAGGGTCACTGTGAGTCAGCACCTAACAACAACAAATAACATATTTTTCACTGCACTCTCTGTGTCTCATCTGAATTCTTTCAAACAGTGAGCACCAGAATGAAGATATTGCTGCCAATTTCCCAGGAACACCAATTCCCAGACCCATTCCCTGGTAACACCCAGACCTGTACCTCAGAAACAATCCCATACAGAATCCCCAGGGATGCCCACAACCTAAGGCACATCAGAATCACCTATGGACCCAGTACATGTTATGGACAGAACGCTTGTGTCCACTGAAATTCACAATTGGAAGCTCTAACGCCTGGTATCATGGGAGGTGGTTATGTCTAGATGAGGCCATGGGGGTGGGCCCCCCCAGGATGGGATTAGTGTCCTCATAAGAAGAGGTATCAGTGAGCTCTCAGTCTCTTCCCCCCCCCCCCGCCCCGTCCCGTCCCATGTGGGAAAGCAGAGAGCAGGCGGCTATCTGCAAGCCAGGAAGAAAGGTCTCACCATCCCCAACCATGCTGGCTTAGGAGCCAGCTGTAGAGACAATGGAAAGATACAAGGGGCCCCCTCCCCATTAGTCAAAATCCCAACTGATTTCTCAGCCCCAACAGAATTGCATCCCCAGGAAGCCCCTGTGAGTCTAACACAGGTCCAGCCTAAGAACAGGAGCAGCAGGAGAGGCGGTGAGGATTGTGCTGTCTGTCTTTTTCCAGAAAATGAGAACACCCGCCAGGTCCCGGTGCCTCTGAGAGGTCGTCCTGACCAGGAAAAGCAGCGGCACTGCCAGGGGAGGCAGCCAGCTGGGCTGGCCCCACTTTCAGGAAGAGCAGCTGGTGGGTCGCCACAGGTTCAGGAGTCCTGGCTGACACGCATTGTTGCCTTGGGGACATTGGAAGAGGCAGCCTTTGTGAGCAGCTCAGGTAAGCAGGGGAAGATTACTGGGGAGTCAGAGGAGACTTGCCAGGCCACATGGAGCCTCCTGTGAAGTCATTCACAGTGCAACTTCGGTGTCTCTGTCTCCCCCAGCTCCAGGCGGCTCCCACCAGCTGGGCAGCACTGATAAAGGGGGTGGGGTGGGGAAGGAGGGGTTTCATTGCAGCTCCAGGCAACATGCTCCTTCTGACCTAGGAACTTGGTTTGAGCCCCTCCGAGCCTGCCGGTACAGCCTCAGTAGATGCAGGACTTGAAATCGTCACCAGCATGGGGCCAGTGTGAGTGGGGGAAGGATGTACCTGGCTGCGTCCTTGAGCCAGGAAGGGCAGCTGTCCCCAACCTCTTATGACCTCTTCAGTCATGCGTCTTGCCGGACAAGGTCCCTGGTCAGTTTGCCTGGCCGTGTTGTCATTTGCACCCGCTGTAAGTCACGACTGGTTTTTTTTCAGATTGGTCAAGACTCAAAAGCCCTCTCCCAATACATCCCATTGCTCCCTGGCCCAGAGGGCCTTGCTGCCCCCACACCAAGGGTGACCAGCCTCCTCTCTGGCAAGTGCCTCCCCAGCAATCCATCAGCTACTGCTAACAACGGAGGGTGGCTCGGGGGTGGGAACACCCAGGCCTCCTTCAGCCCAAGCATGCTGAGCCTGTGAGATGGGGTCAGGCCCTGACCTGCAGCTGGGCAAGAGCTTGGCCCACCCCTCAGCTCAGACCTAGGCCCTCTCCCCACCAAGCACACAGCCCTTCCCACCCTGTCTCCTCCTCCTCTTACCCCACAACCCTGATGCCAGGAGAGAGGCCTCTCCTTCCCCACCCCACTCCCTCTCCCACCACCAGGAGGTAAGCCTGAGCCAGGCACACTGAGGGGCAGCCCAGCTAACCTTCCTCTGTTAAATGGGCAGGGAGCAGGGGTGCACACCTCTAATCCCAGTGACTCAGGAGGCTGAGGCAGGAGGATCACAAGTTTGAGGCCAGAGGTAGCCTGTATATCTTAGTGAGACCCTGACTCAAAATCAAAAAAAAAATTTTTTTTTAAGTGGGCTAGAGATGCAACCCAGCCTGCAGCCGTAGGCCTGTGGCATCTGATCCCATCAGATCTCGGAAGCTAAGCAGGGTCGGGCCTGCTTAGTCCTCGGATGGGAGACTGTCTGGGAACACCGGGTGCTGTAGGCTTGGGAGAAGAACCTGGCAACCCACTCCCAAAAATCAATCTGCTATTAAAAACCCTATGAATAAGTGTTTCCCCTGTTGTATGTAGGGTCGCTATGAGTCGGATACCAACTCTACGGCACCTAACAACAACAAGGGATGCAGCCCAGTGGTAGAGCACTTACAAAGTATATGGAGGTTGTGGGTTCAACCCCTAAGTACTGCAGAATGAATGATTAAATAACTAAATAAATAAATAAGTCTGTTAAATGGGAGCTAAAAACTTGGGAAATCTTCCTCTCCTATCATTGTGCCAGGAAACAGTATTCTGAATATAGAGAGCTAAAGATCAGCTCCCTTTTCTCTCTGCACTCCAGTGACCACCACAGTCCTTTGCCCAAGGCTGGGATCACCCCTAAGGAGCCCCTGGTGCTGGTTTACGCTGCCATACCATGCATCCCAGGAGCAAATGAGAAACTCTCATTAATACTCTTCAAACCAGCCCTGCCCATGCTTGGCTCTGTGTCAGCAAAAGTTGGAACTAGGAGCAGAGTTTTCTGGATAAGGCATCAGGCCTGGGAGGCTGTTTCAGCACTGTGCTGCTGTCTCATCTGAAAAAATTAGTAAGACTCCTCACAGCCTGGAAGTTCTTCAAAATGTCCAACTTCAGTCTCTCCTGTCTCAGTCTTTTTTGAGTCAGATCAGTTCCTGTCTTCCCACAGTCACATTCAGCAAGGATTCCCAACTCCCAGGCCATGGACTACCAGTTCGTGGCCTATTAGGAACCAGGCTGCACTGCAGGAGGTAAGCGACAAACAAGTGAGCAAGCAAATGCTCTTGTTGTTATTGTGAGGTGCCATCGAGTAGGTTCTGACTCATAGTGACCCTATGTACAGCAGAATGAAACACTCCCCGATTCTGTGCCAGGCACACAATCTCCCCTCTCCCCATCCGTGTGCTCTCATAAAGCTGGTAGATTTCACTACCCTGGCTGCTGTTCGGGTTGGACATGCCTGGTGGTATTTGCAGAGACCCTTTGTGCACAGGTCGGAGACGGGTGGCCCTATTCCTTCCAGCTCCAGTCCCACAAACACTTGCCTTACACAGCACAACTTGCCTGTTGCCCTCCTTGTACATTCACACCTGTGATTCCCCTGCTGGCTCTGTCACCAAAGACCAGGACTAAGCATCACACATCCATGTTGTGGTTTAGATATGAAATGTTGCCCCAGAAGGCTGTGTATTGAAGCCTTGGTGAATCCACTGGTCAATGCGGTAGTTAGAGGCGGGGCTTATTTGGAGGAAGTAGGCCACCAGGGATGCTTTTGTAGGGTATACTTTGCCCCCCAGAACCTTCTTCTCCACCTCCCTACTTCCTGGTCCCCACAAGGTAAGCAGCTTTGGTCGCCATGCCCTCCCGCCTCCATGGTACACCACTGCCCACAGCAATGAAGCCAGTTGACCCTGGACTGCAGCCTCTGAAACCTTGAGCCAAGACAAATATTTCCTCTTTCAGTTGATTTGCTCAGGCATTTTGTCACAGTGACAACAAATTGACTCACACAAGCAACAAATCCCAAACACACCCCGCAGCATAGCAGCTCCTTCCGGAATGTATTTCTGTGCCCTGGAGGGGGACGGACGTTTTACACACATTGCCTAGAAATTCCCTTCACGACCTCTTGGCCATGCAAGGTTATTCTTATGTTATAGATGAGAAAAACAAGGCCCCAAAAGGAAAAACAGGTCAAGCCCACACCACTGGGTACTTGGACCATGGTGCTGGTATTTTTGGTCTGCTTAGCAAACTGTCTTATCATTGGGAGTGTTAAAGAATAATTTTCCAGAAAAGGTAAGACCATGACTCCGTATGTTAACACGTGTTAAAGATTTTATTTGACTTAATGAAGGAACCAGGCAGATGTTACAACCAGTCCAAAGAAGTCCTAAAACCATAAATTTATATGGAGTAAAGGAAAGTGGAAGTGAATTTACAAATAGACTGAAGCTGCTTTCTCCTCAGGGAAGAAGGTAGTCGATGGAACCACAGTACAGAATTTATTTGCACGTCTGTAGACAAGAATTATTTTGCATTGTTATCAGTTATGTGCAACTTACAGAGTCATAAAATAAAATAAGAGGCTGGAATCAGATAGCCTGGAAGGTGGGCTCTGAACAGCTGTTCTCCCACTAGTGCCACCCACTGCTCAGCTTCACTTGCTCCAAATTCCCCATGGGGTGCTGTGGTTTGAATGTGTCCCCAGAGTTTACGTATTGGACACTGAATCTCCAGATCCATATGTTGATAGTATTAAGAGGTGGGGTCCTCGCTGGGTCTCCTGATGCAGTCCTGTAATCCCGGCACTCCAGAGGCCCAGGCAGGAGGATTGTGATTGGAGGTCAGCTTGAGCTACATAGTAAGATCTTGTCTCAAAACAAAAAGAGAGAGAGAGAGGGAGAGAGATGGGGTCTTTAAGAAATAATGATGTTATGGGGGTTCTGTCCTCACTAATGGGTCAATGCTGTTATCAGGAGAGTGAATTAGGTCTCTCATGAGCCAGGTATTGTAAGGTAAGTGTGGACCAAGGGCTAGGGCTGTGGCTCTGTGGGAGAGCATTTGCTGAGTGTGTGTGAGGCCCTGGGTGCCACCCTCAGCACCACCAGAAAAAAGAGAAAACAAAAAATAGTGATTCCAGCCCCCCACCTTGCTTTGCCTTTTCACAAGCTCCCTTGCCCTTGCCATGGGAAGTCCCCTGACACATTATTACACAGCAAGAAGGCCTCTCCATATGCCAGCACCTAGATACTGGATGTCCCAGCCTCTAGAACTGTGACATTGTGAATTATGGTGCTAGAGACGAATATTGAATATACCACTGACTATCAAACGAACCCAGAGATCTTTCCTAGAAGACATGCAACCAGAGTGTTCCTTGGAAGGAAAGATGGCTAGACTGCATCTTACCTATTTGGGGCACATAGTCAGGAGGGATCAATCTCTGGAGAAGGACATTATGTTTGGGACAGTGGCAGGTCAAAAAAAAAAAAAAAAAGGAAGACCCTCAACTAGATAGATTGACAGTGTCTGCAACAATGGACTTAAACATAAAACATATCTTGAGCCTGGCACAGAGTCAGAGAGCATTTCATTCTGTGGTACGTAGGGTCACTATGAGTCAGACCTGATTCCATGTCACCTAACAA
Source organism: Pedetes capensis (assembly GCA_007922755.1). NCBI lineage: Eukaryota > Metazoa > Chordata > Mammalia > Rodentia > Pedetidae > Pedetes > Pedetes capensis. The sequence continues at coordinate 22,391 of VMDO01021358.1, forward strand.
CAACAATGACAGAACTGTGAGAAACTTATTCTCTTCATAAATTATCCAGTTTGCGGAATTCAGTGATAGCAACAGAAAATGGACTAGGACGAGGAGCGAATACTTGCACATGGTCTGCATGATCTCACTTGGCCTCATAACAGTGACTGATGTGGGGGAATTGGCAATTGGAACTCTTCCTGGGGATTGGCGTGGAAAAGTCACCTGGACTGTAGTGGTCAGGCTGAGGCTGCGTATCACAAGCAGGAGAGATGAGGTGTGGCCCCATCCTCACTGAGCACTACGGCATGTCATGGCCTACTTCAGACTCTTTGAATGTGTTACTCCACTGACTCCTCACCATAGATCTATGAGGAAGAAGTTGTGGCTGCTCCTTCCCACAGATGAGGAGGCTAAGGAACATGCCCAGGATCATCGTGGCAAAGCCAGATGTTAACAGGTAGACTCCAGAGTTACCACCTGAAGCTCTGTGCTATCCTGCCTTACAAACTTCTTGTTGCTAGGTGCTGTGGAGTCAGGTCTGACTCATAGCAACCCTATGTTAAACAGAATGAAACCCTCCCTGACACTGTGACATGCCCGGAATTGTGTCAGTGCTTCTCTGCTATTCATAGGGCTTTCAATGGCTGATTGTTTCAGGATTGCTTCAAGAGTGGATTGCCACATCCTTCTCCCATTTTTGCAGTGCTGGGGATCAAACCTAGGGCCTCAGAGAGCACAGAGCACCACTCTACCAACTGAGCCAAACCTGCATAAAAAGCATAAGTAAATAATGATGGGCAAAGACAAAGAGTAAGACTGCAGATGGGGCTGAGGGTATGTTCGAGCCTGTACAGTTCTGGAGCCACTAGGAAATTCTGGAAGGTTCTAGAAGGTTCCCCCTCCCTTGGATTCCTGAAGCAAGTCCAGCACCCTTGCCAGATGCTAAAATCAATAAGCCCATGGCTGTTTTGGGTGTATGTGCCTTTGAATTGTACTTTTTTTTTTTCATAAAGAGGTGATAATTACAGCATCTATGCTCTGGGTCATTGGGTGGACTAAGCATAACAATAGCAATATTGCATTTGGATATGAAGCACCAATCTATGTAAAGCTCTGAAAGACTGCCCAGCACCTACCGATACTCCATTCAAGTTAGCATCGTTAACAGTTCCATTTTGATGATTAGTAAACTGGGACAATATATATTATGGACTTTTACCAAAGTCACTGACCTGTCACTATTTATTAGCAAATGGCAGGGCCAGCAATGGAACCAAGGCAGCCATCAGAGCCTATTGGTTTCACCTCAAGGCTGGGAGGCCTTGAGGAGTCCATGAGCCCTCCTCTCAACCAGAACAGAGTGGCTGGGTGGCCTGGGAGCCTGGGCCAGAGTCCCCAGAGCTGGCAATGGTCCCTTTCCCAGCGTATGCTGAGCTGAAAGAAGCAGGGGCAGGTGGGGTTTCCCAGCACTCAGCTGCAGGGGCTGGTGAGCACAGGGCTGGGGGCACAGGCTCTCACTTAGCTGGGTTTCATGCAGATGGACCTGCTCCCGTCAGCTTCTGGCTGCAGCACCGCTGGAACCTGCCTGCTGACGCTTCCACCTCCTCTTCGCCACCATGTGCAAGCATAAATCCAGCTAATGTAGCCAAAAAAGAAAATTCAAAATGTCAGATCTGCAGAGATGGTTCAATTGAAGGAATATTGATTGTCACAGAGAATATTCTCACTTTATTCACCTACTTAGGCTGCTTCCCTAGGCGTGTATGAATTCATCAAATATTGTCACAGCATATAATAACACTCATGCCAGTGTTGTTGGGACTGCTTGAGCTTTGGTCCTGCTCACGGTGCCTGTCCCAGTTGGGGCATTGGCAGGGGGTAGAGGAACGAAGAGAAGTATCACCAAGATATCGTGTTGGGGCATTTTCCCTAGGACAAGGTACGTCCCCATACAGTATCTGAACTGGCCTTCATCACAGCCATGAGGGGGAGACAGGGAATCACCCACATTTTCCAGATGGGATCAGCAAGGTTAAGCAACTCCCCCATCATCCTTCTGCTAGTGAGAGAGAATTTGAACCTGGGTTTTCTAGCTCTAAAATCAAGACCACTTCTACCCCATGATGCTTTCACTAAAAAATGGTGGCCAGGACTGGGGATAGGTGGAGTCCCCTTGGCTTCTTCCATTGATTATGCACCCACTGTTCACCCAGGCCTAGACAGATACTCAAGATGAGCCATAAAAACGGGAGCCTAAAGTATTTAGACCAGCATTTCCTGCATCCCACGGAACCGCTATAAAGTTCTAAAAAGATTTTATGGGCACATAAAATTGGAGAACTTAGAGTTAACTAAAATTAAACAGATTGTTTTGGTCCGAGGCTTCTTAGAGCCTTTACCGTCTTGACAATTACAGCCCCTGATGACTGCAGCCCCATCTGCCCTACACTGTCCACATATGAGCGCATTGCAGCCTCACGACTCCATGTCATAGGCATTGCCGTCATCCCACTTTCCAGCTGAGCAAACCAAAGCTCAGAAAGAGTAACTGACCTGCCCAAGATCAACAACTGCTAAGTGTTGGGACAAGATGAGGACACTAGCATCCACCGTCTTGGCCTGTCCATTGCCCCACTGTAAGAGACAGGTGTAGAATGCAATACTCCCCCATAATACTGCCCCATCTCATTTTTCCACAAAGCGTCTCCTGGGATGCAGGTTCTATAGAATCTCTGAGAACTGATTTAAGCAATTCACCTCACTGTCTGGCTGCAGAGCCCCTTCCACTACACCCTGAGAATCACGTGCCCATTGACATGGTATCAGAGTTGCTAGTTTTTCTGGCTCCTCAGGAGGCTTGTGGGCTGTGGCTGGCCCAAATGTAAAGGTGGGAGATCCTGAGGAGTCCAGACACGCTGGCCGCGCTGAGGCCGGTGCTTCCACCCACAACCCTCCTCCCTGGGCTGCCTTGAAGCAGACGCTAAGAAAAGCAAGGTAGACTCCACTGTCTTTCTCCTCACGGCCACCCCTGGCCAAACACTTGTTCTGGAATATTCCAACCAGAGGCATAAAGAAAGTGTCCATGGAGTGGGCTCAGCCTCAGAAAAGGAAGATGCCAATCACTTTGAGCAACAGCCCCTCTCTCCCTCCTGGGGCTCACCCCACCCACCCATAATTTCTGGCTTGATTTGATGCTTTGGCTACAGACCTCAACAGGTGCATGAAGTGGGAAATTTCATTCCCAGGAATCTTTGCCAAGAGCCCATTCCTGCTCTTGGCCTCGGTAGGGGAATATCAATAAGAACCCATGGCAGGGAGACATAGCTGGCTAGACCTGCTGATGGGGTAATTAATTCTACTTAAGTGAAATGTTACTAATAATTAAATATACTAATTAAGAAAAATTGGATCAGCTGTTGTTGGTGTAGCAGAGGAGCAGGAGCTCCGCTGACACATTTGTTGGTCAGCTTCCTGCTAGGAGTGGATGGGACTAATCTTAGCTGACATTATCCTTTTGGGGTCCAGGAAGCAGAGGAGCCAGGAGCTGGAGAGGCCCCATGGGAGGAAGCAGCAGGCTTGGGGTGTCTGGTAAGGGAACAGGTCCAGAAGGCTGGAGAAGGCTCCAAGAGGCAGCAATGTAGGTCACTAAAATCTAGAACCTGGCCTGGAAATGCCCACTTCATACAAAGTCCAGGAGGGCTGGGCCAGACAGGGGCAGCAGAGAGCAGCTCCAGACATGGAGGTGAGATGCTGAAGTGAGATAGATCTGATGGCAAGTCCAGGGATGGGGAAGAGACCAGAGAGAGGTCACCTCAAGGGTCAGGCGGGGACAGATGTGTGGTGTTTGGTAAGCGGGTCATCAGTGCTCAGAACTCAGGCCAAGCAGCACAGAGTCAGAAAGAGCCAGATCAGGAAGACAGATGCATTAGCTAAGGCAAGGCTCCTCCACAGGGCACTGGTGATATTTGGAGTGAGGCAGTTCTTTGTGTTGGGGAATGTTTGCGCTTTGTAGAATTTAACAACATCCCTGGCCAGATGGGATCAGCAAGGTTAAGCAACTCCCCCATCATCCTTCTGCTAGTGAGAGAGAATTTGAACCTGGGTTTTCCAGCTCTAAAATCAAGGCAAGGCCAAAAATGTCTCCATGGGTGGGGACCATAGCTCAGTGGTGGATCACACGCTTCTCATGCCCAAGGCCCTGGGTTTTATCCCTAGTGCTACGGGGTAAAAGAAAGAAAGGAAAGGAAAGGAAGGAAGGGAGGGAGGGAGAGAGGAAGAGAGAGAGAGAGAGAGAAGAAAAGAGAAAAGGAAGAGGGAAAGAGAGAAAGAGAGAAAGAGAGAAAGGGGGAGGGAGGGAGGGAGGAAAGAAGGAAGGAAGGAAGGAAGGAAGGAAGGAAGGAAGGAAGGAAGGAAGGACAGAAAGAAAAAGAAAGAAAGAAAGAAAGAAAGAAAGAAAGAAAGAAAGAAAGAAAGAAAAGAAAAGGAAAGGAAGGGAAGGAGGGAGGGAGGGAGAAAGAAATTCTCCAGACATTGCTCAATGTCCCCTAAGGTCCAAATCACCCTTGGCTGAGAACCATCCCACTGACTTAAAACAAAACCTCAGGAACTTAACACCATGAAAGCTATTGCTCACACCTCTGAAGAGGGGAGCCACGTGGAGCAACTCCCTGCCCACTACTCCAGGCCTCAGTTTCCTCCCTGGATCACTCACCTCCAGCTGAACAGTGAGATGCAGGAGAGAGCACAGGTGTAGGGAGACTTCAGGGGCCAGGTGTGAGCATGACTGACATCCTCGCTCAGGCCACCAGCCCCACCTAGATGCAAAGGACACACCTGGCTGGCCACATGCAAGGAGAAGATCCCAGACAGAGGTGGACAACCAGCCTGCCTTTGCCACTCCGGCCTCTGGTCCTGGCCCACTGCCGAGAGCAGCCCTCTAACCCTACCCCCTCCATCTTCCAAGCTTTGGTTTTCTTATCTTCTAAGCTTCCTTCCATAAATAAAATGTGGCTATCCACACAATGAAATATTACTTAGCCTGAAAAGAAACGAAGCCCTAGTATAGGCTTCAGCACAGATGAGTCTCCAAAAGGGCATGGAGAGGGATAGAAGGCAGACTCAAAAAGTGCACGTTTCCTTGTCCAGAGTGGGAAAATCCCATAGAGACAGCACAGGGGAGGGGTAGCCAGGTGGGGGAGGGGCAAGGTTTTCTTTTGGGGTGCTGCTAGAGGGGATGTTGTTGTTGTTAGGTGCTGTTGAATCGCATCCAACTCATACCACGTTTAACAGATGAAACCCTCCCCAACACTGCACCATGCTGCATAAATGTGTGTGCATTAAAGGCAAGCCAGCAAAAGGGTCCTAAATACAGGGGCCCAGAACAGCCATTATTATTAGGATGATGGAAATTCAGAATGAACCTGCTATTCCTTGCTTCCTGGGTGCCGGATACAATATAACATGTCTGCATGCATCTGCTCACTTAATCTCTCTGCAACCATGATTAGAACCATTTTACAGATGACAAATAGAAAACCAAAAGGTTCAATAATTTGCTGTATTAATTATCTCACACTAAGTAATAAACCATCCCCCAATTTAACAGCTGAAAACATAGCTGTTCGCTTGTGATGTCTGTCTCAGGAATCTGAGTCTAGCTCAGCTGGGTCCTTTGCCTCAGGACCTCTCATAGGCTACAGTCAAGGGGCTGAGGTCTCATCTAAAGGTTCATCTGAGGAAAGACCCACATTGAAGCACATGTAGTTGTCAGCAGGATTTGGTTCCTTGGGGAGTGTTGGACAGAGGGTCTCAGTTCCTGGATATAGCAGCTTGCCTTATCAAAGCCTGCACGCTGAGAAGTCTCTAGAATCTCATCACAAGACACGAAAGCGGTGTCTTATCCCCTTGCTGTATCCCATGGCTTAGAAGCAAGTCCCTAGGCTAGCCCACACTCACAGGGAGGGTTACTCAAGGGCAAGAACCTCAGGATTTGGAGACCAAGAAGGGGCCAGCTCCACATCTGCCCACCACGCTTGCCAAAGGTCCTCAACTAGGAAAAAGCAGAGCTGCCTGCACCCTGGGATTTTGAAGGGGCTCAAGCTTACTTCCTTGCGTCATTGTCTCTCCGTGTGGTTCCAGGGTGGGAGAAGGATGGGGGGAAGGGTGCAAGGAAAGAGAATGAGAGAAAGCGAGACAGCCTTCTGCAGCAAATGGGATGCGCTGAGCTCTTCCTGACCAGGGCATGCTGATGAGGCTGGTCCTGCAGGACACAGCCCCCAGCTTGCGCTGCCTCCAGCAGCAATGGCGTCCTCATTAGAGGCATGTGTGGGGCTGCATTTTAATTGCCTGGCAGAGCCCTAAGCACTACCAGAGGAGACTCTCCTCCTTCCCCCTCATCATGACTATTAATAGACTGGGAGCACTCAGGAGTCCTCAGCCCCAGGCCCGCAGCCCCCTGCCAACACAGGCAGCTCAGGTCTCCCTCCTCCTTCTTTATAGCAGCCTCCAAGGGCAGCCCCTGGCCGTTCCCCAAGGCTGGTGCGGAGTGCTCCTGGGTCATGGACCTTCTGAGCACCTGGGAGGCAAGAGTGAAGGACATGACCTGTCACATAAGACCTGCTCAGGGGAAAGCCTTCATTCTTTGGCCCCGTATTCCTGGCACCCAGCACGGTGCCCAGCAGCTGGGCCAGGGTGGGGTGGAGAGGGTGAAGTGACCCCCTGGTGGCCATAGGGGCCTCTGTGCAGAAGGGGTGGGGTGTGCAGGAGGTCAAGTCTGAGCAGGGGAAATTGGTCTCCACCAACTTCTCCTCATTTCCTATCCATCTGAGTGAGGAGGTTCCCAGGCATTCTCCCAAGGCCAAAGGACGAAGGCAGAGGTGGGGGCACCAAAGATGATCAGGCCTGGTGCTTTTGTATTTGTCTTCTTGGTGCCACAGAGATGGAACCATACAAAAGATGATCCCCTAGCACCTGCTCCCCCAGGTCAGGCAGGGGAGGCTTCTGTGCCTCAGTGTACCTCCAGCCCTAGTGGCCAGGTCAGATGTGAACCCCTGTCCCCTCTGTCCCCCACCCCCTGTCCTTTCTCTAGGGGTGGAGACATAAAGATCTTTATGCTGTCCGCTTCTAGCCAAAGCAAAGGGCCATTGGCTCTCAACCTGCCTTCTGTGTAGGACTTGATGCTCCCAGGATGCATCGCTCTCTCCTCCCTGTTCTAAGGGGTGGACCGTCAGCAGGTCCAAAGTGAGTTCTCTGACTCCCTTCAACAGTAACCCTTCTGTCAGACAGGGCTCCTCCCACGACATCTGTACTCATGATAGTCACCACCTCGGAGCCAGCATAAGCAATGGGATAGCAACAGGCACACACAGGAGGCTGACAATTTAGGCCAAATGCATGGCCTAGAAACCCACCCTTGCTCTCATGGCCTTCCTAGGCTGAGCAGGCTGTAGCCACAGCACACTTATTTTTGCAAGGCTGGATTACATCTTGGGGTCATGTCATGCAAAGGCCATGGAGACCTTTCTATCTCCTCTAAGGGGAAAGTGGGCAACTCCCCACCCAGAGAAGTCTTTTAGTCTTTTATATTTTTTTGCAGTAGCTTGGGAGTTGCACACAAGGCCTCGCACATACTTTGCAAGTGCTTTACCCTGGGCTGCATGGCCTGTCCTTTTTTTGTTTTGTTTTTTTGAGATGGGACCTGGCTAAGTTGCACAGGTTATCTCTGGCCTCAACCTCACAATCCTCCGGCCTCAGCCTCCAGAGTCTCTGGGATTATAGGCGTGAGCCACCTCACCTGGCCCCAAGAAGTCCTATCTAAGCAAGATCAGAGCCAGCCCGCCCACCTCCTGCCCTCCCTCTCCACCTGGCCCTTCCTTTCCTCCAACCCCAGCCTGCCTCCTCCTGCCTCCCCAGGCCCCGCTTTCCAGTGCTGGGAGCAAAGAAAGCTTATTGAATTTTTGCAAGTACTTTGCATGGCGTCTGATTTACAATTCATAACCTGGATTATACTGCAAGTTCAGCCTTCCGGGGTCAGTGTAATTTAGATCTCGGAAATATTTGCGGTGCTTTCAATTCCCCTGACATCTTAGGGATTGGAAATGGATTCCACCCCTGGAGGTTTACTGTTTGGAGGGGGCAGATGGAAGGAGGGGCACAGGGAATGATGAACGGGGTGGTGGGGAGGCAAACGAGAGAAAACTGAGGGCTAGGGAAGAGAGAAAGTTAAACACCAGAAGAGGGAATCATAACATGCGTGAGAAAGGGCGCAGGGAAAGCAGTGTGGCCAGGACCTCCATCACCCAGGCCCCATGTGGCCCCTGGGCATGGGGCCAGCACTGATGTCCAGTGGAAGGGACTTGGCCATGTGGAGCAGCCCAGAGCCAGATCAAAGCATCCCATCTGCTCGTGTTGCCTTGGCTCCTGCCTTTCTAGGGCACAGACACATCCCCTCACAGCACTTCTTAAGAGCAGTTTTATTGAGATATCATTCACATATGGTACACTTTGCCATTGAAAGTGTGGGACACAATGGTTTTTAGCATCTTCACAGAGCTGTACACTTATCCCCTCAATCAATTTTTGAAAACTTTTGATACTCTATATAGACACCCTGTACCCCTGAGCTGTTACCCCTCAGTTTGTTTCCTGTGGCTATTGTAACAAGTTACCACAAACTTGGCCTTAAAATGACAAAAATTATTCCATCACAGTTCTGAGGGCCAGAGTCTGAAATCAAAGTGTCATCAGGGCCAAGCTCCTTGCAAACCCTCCAGAGAGTGCCTCTTGCCTCTTCCAGTTTCAGGTGGCTCCAGGTGTCCTTTGGCTTGTGGCATCACCCCACCTTCTTCTCTGTCATCACATAGTCTTTTCTTCTAAGTCTCAAACTTCTCTCTACCTTTCTGTTGTAAGGACACATCAGCCAGGTGTGGTGACTCACATCTGTAGTCCCAACATCCAGGAGCCTGAGGCAGAAGGATCATGAGCTCAAAGTCAGCCTGGGCTACACAGGGAGAGCTTGACAAGGAAAGAAAGAAAGATGAAAGGAAGAAAAGGAAGGAAGGAAGTAAAGAGAAAGGAAGGAAGAAAAGAAAGAAAAAAGAAAGAATGGAATGAAAGAAGAAAGGAAGGCAGGAAGGAAGAAATAAAGACGAAAGAAAGAAAAGAAGGAAAGAAAGAAAGAAAGAAAGAAAGAAAGAAAGGAAGGAAGGAAGAGAAAGAGAAAGAAGAGAAGAGAAGAGGATAGAAGAAAGGCAGGCAGGCAGGCATATCATCGGATTTAGGGCTCCATCCTAAATCCAGAATGATCTCAACCTGAAATTCTTAACTTAATTACATCTGCAAAGGTCCTTTCCCCCTCTCCACCCCCAGTACTAGGTAGTTGAACCCAGGATCTCCCACACACTGGACAAGAGCTCTAACACTGAACTGTTCCCCCAGCCCTTTTTTTAATTTTTTATTCTGAGACAGGGTCTCACTAAGTTTAGTAAGCTGCCTGTGGCCTCCCACTCACGATCCTCCCTCCTCAGCCTCCCGAGTCACTGGGATTACAGGGCCAGGTTTGCAAAGTTTAAAAGTTTAAATGTAAGGTCATATTCACAAGTTCTAGGGGTTAGAACATATATTTTTAGGGAACCACCATTCAACCCAGTACATCCCTCTATTGTTCCCATTCTCCCCAGCCACTGACAACCACCAATCTATTTTCTGTCTCTACAGACTTGTCCATTCTGGGCATTTCCTATGAATGGAATCCTACAGTATGTAGGCCTTTTCAGTTGACTCCTTTCACTTAGCATAATGCTATCAAGGTCCATTGCAATGGTAACACATATCAGTACTTCATTTCTTGGATTGTTGAATGATGTCCTACCATGTGGATATACCACATCTTAGTTATCCACTCATCAGCTAATGGATTGTTCAATGATATCCCACCGTATGGATATACCACATCTTACTCATCAGCTAACATACATGTGCATTGTTTCTATTCTAGATCTATTCTGAACAATGCTGCCATGAAATTTCATGTACAACCCCAATGACCATCAGCAACACAGTAAGATTTTACATTTACCTTCCTCAAGTCCCAAGTTCATGAGGAGTATAGTAGGCAGCTTCCAAAATGGTTCCTAATGATCTCCCACCCTGGTATTTATGCCCTCGTGAAATTCCCTCCCCTGGGTGTAGGCTGGACCTAAATGACTTTTTTCTTTCTTCTTTCCTTTTGTTTTTTGTTTTGTTGTTTGTTTGTGTTGTTTTATGTTTTTGTACTACTAAGGGGTTGAAGCAAGAGCCTCACAGATGCTTTGCAATCATGCTACCACTGGGCTGCTCCTAGCCCATTTTTCACTTTTGGTTTTGAGACCAGCTCTCACAAAGTTATACAGGCTACATCTGGCTTCAACCTGCAGTCCTCTTACCTCCACCTCCTGAGTCACTGGGATGACAGGTGTGCGCCACCACACTCAGCCCTACTGACTTATTTCTAATAAATAGAGTACGGCAAAAGTGATGGGACATCACTTCTAAGGTCAGGCCAGAAAACACTTGACCTCTGACCCATGCTTGTTTTTAAATTTGTTCGTTACAGGGGAGCAAGCTGCCATGCTGTGTGCTACCCTAAGCGACAAAGAACTGAGGTCAGCCTTGAGCAATAGCCCTCCTGGGACTGAGGTCTTTAGAACCATGTGAGTGAACTTGGAGGTAAATCCTCCAGCCAAGACTGCATATTAGACCACAGCCCCAGCTGACAGCCTCTTGGCAGCCTGGTGAAGCTCTCTAAGCCAGAGGGCTCTAAACTCAGCTTTCTGGGATTCCTAGACTATGAGATAATAGTATTTCTGTTGGTTTAAGTCACTAAAATTGAAGACAATTTGTTATACAGCAATGGATAATCAATACAGTGAGGCCAAAGGAGAAGATAATCTTGGAAGACTCTAGGCTGCTGGGATGCTGAGATCAAGGATGAGGTTTGGGAGAACTGGTGCTTGACTCACATGAGCTGGTGTTTGGAAGACTTGGGGTGTGGATCCCCCCAACCCCAAATCCCATTGAATGATTTGGTTTTCTTCATTCAGGTGGAAGAGAGGCTCTGAGCTGACTTTCACGGAAAATGAGGTCTGATATGCCACCTTCCTCCCCCTGCAGCTCCACAACATGAAGGCAGGGAAGAGAGGAAGGAGCAGTGGTTAGGGCCAGATTTGCTCAGTGGTTAACATCAGAACAGAGAGTTGGGTTAAAGAGCCAGAAGTCTGGGCTTCAAGACCCTGCTCTATCCAGTGTACCAGATTTCCCAAAGGGTGAGGAGAGGGTATTGCCTGACACAGAAAGTGCTGCTTAGGTAACTAAGAGTATGAATATCTGAGGAAGGGAAACCTCAAGATCTAATGAAACCACCAAGATACATGGTCTTCTCACAGAGTGATTTTGCCACTCTCCTGTCAAGAAGTAGGGTCAGTGTCTCTTTCCCTTGAAGCTCAATAGACATACATGATTCCTTCAATCAGCAAAGAATGGCAGGAATGATACCACTCGACTTCCAAGGCTAGGTCATAAAAGATGATACAGTCTCCATTTGGCTGTCTTTTGAGATGGTTAGTCTGAGCTCAGTGGCCATGCTATGAGGGAGCCCAAGGCACACAGAGAGGGCATGTATAGGTGCCCTGGAAGACAGGTCAGCCAATAGTCAGCATCATCTACCAGGCATGGAAGTGAGACATCTTCTAGATGACTCCGGCCACCATATGACTGAAACCACATGAGAGAACACAGGAAGAACTGCCTGGCTAGGACCAGTTGATCCCAAAATCATGAGAGATAGTAATAATTAATGACTGTTGTGGCTTCATACCATTAAATTTGGGGTGGTTTTGTTATATACCTATAGAAAAATCAAAGTAAAAATGCTAAAGTCATGAAAATGATAGATAGATAGATAGATAGATAGATAGATAGATAGATAGATAGATAGATAGATAGATGATAGAAAGAAGGAAGGAAGGAAGGAAGGAAGGAAAGAAGGAAGGAAGGAAGGGGCAAGAGACAGACATCCAAGGAGTATTATTATGTGTCAGACACCAGATCAAGTGATTTGTTGATATTATGTCCTTTTTAATCTTCACAGCAGTCTTATGAGGTTAGTATTCTTCTCCCAGTTGACAGATACAGAAACTCAGGATCAGAGCATTTCCACAGTGTGCCTGAGGCTACACGGCTGGCATGGAACAGGTTCTTCTGACTCCAAAGTCCAAGCTCATAACAGGCAGAGCGATAAGCACAGGCAAGTCAAGAGGGTGGATGATGGATGATGAAAGTCCATAGAAATTCTAGGCCTTATTAACTCAAGAAGACCTCTGCTGCTTGCTATTCCAGCCTCAGCTCTCTTCTGGAGGCCTCATTCCAAGATTTTGTCTGTAGCCCATTTTACCCTTCACTTTCCCCTTAAGGACTAGAGAAGAATCTATTTCTTTACCTCAGAACCAAGCAGCTAGGAGAGAGGACTGCCAAGGAACCTGCTGTGCTGTCTTCTGCCCTGGAAAGGCAATGGCCATAAAGGAAAGAGATGTTTTTACTGTTGCTCCTGAGATGGCGATGGAGATGCTGGTGATGGTGATGGTAGTGGTCATGGTGGTGATGATGGTGGTGATAGTAGTGATGGTGAGGGTGGTGTGAGGAAGGTAATGATGGTAGAAGCTTTGTTGGGGTGGTAGTATTGGTAGCAATGGTGGTAGTTGTGATGGGAGTGATAGTGCGTGGTGGTGGTGGTGGTGGTGGTGGTGGTGGTGGTGATGTGGTTGAGGTTTTGATGGGATGGTATTGGTAGTAGTGATGGTGGCGGTGGTAGTGGTGGTGATGATGCTGATGTGGTTGAGGTTTTGATGGGATGGTGTTGGTAGTAGTGATGGTGGCTGTGGCAGTGGTGGTAATGATGGTGATGTGGTTGAGGTTTTGATGGGATGGTGTTGGTAGTAGTGATGGTGGCCGTGGTGGTGGTGGTGATGATGGTGATGTGGTTGAGGTTCTGAAGGGATGGTATTGGTAGTAATGATGGTGGTGGCAGTAGTGGTGATGGTGGTGGTGGTGATGGTGATGTGGTTGAGGTTTTGTTGGGATGGTGTTGGTAGTAGTGATGGTGGTGGTGATGGTAGTGATATGGTTGAGATTTTGATGAGATGGTATTGGTAGTGGTGGTGGTGGTGGTGGTGG
>VMDO01021359.1:0-35556 GCA_007922755.1 Pedetes capensis
TCCTTTCTCTACCCAGACTGCTCCTTCTTCTCAAATGCCCCTTCTTGGAGGCCGTGGGACTTCCAGACAGGCTCTGGTGGTTCAGGCCCCCGAGTGTGCCCTGTCCAGGAATTTCAGCCTTTCTCTATCAGATGTTTGACTCCCCAGTGCACCAGACACCAAGCCCTTACCTGGCTTCTGTTTCTGCCCCATAGGGGGTGGAGCTCACTTCTCCAGAGACCAGCCCTCCTCTGGTCCCCTCTGCTGCCTGAAAGTCCCTCCTCACACCTGCCAGGATCTGGTCCCTGTCTTCATACCTTCCCCTGACCCTAACTCTCTCTCTCTCTCTGTCTCTCTCTCTCAGGTTCCAGGTAGCCACAGCAGGTGCCCATGGGAAGAAGAGGTCTGATGGGCCCTGATATGCTACAGTCTCCCTGAGTAGCTTTTGTGAGGCATACTTCACCCTCTCTATAGCTCAGCATGGACAAAGGGAAGACTGCAAGTCCCCGTCACAGTAGACACACACACACATAGAGGCACACGAAGGCAGGCACACAAGCTAATGCACTCACAGGCACACAGGCACATACAAAGATACACCTAGACACACAAGTGCACACACCTGCGCATGCACACAAGGAAATGTGTGCACACAGGTACCCAAAGCCTAAAACAGAATCAAGTGTGCACACATGGTGGTGCACAGACACATGTACATAAGCAAGTGCGCACATAGATACATAGACACAGAACACAGCTGTGTACAAATCCATGCCCACATGGGCAGAGGCACATAGACAGGTGGACAGATGTGGTGAACGCAGAAAAGGCTGTGTTGGTACCTGTCTGTGCAGAGGCATATACCCCATTTGGTAATTGTGGTCAGGGATTTAGAGCATTCCCACCCTGTGCTAGGTGCTCTGCTGAGTGCTAGACACCCAGGGTCTCCCTTCATCTCCATGTCAGCTCCAGTGGTAGGCACTTTCCATACCCTGCCTTATAGAGGAGCAGCTGAGACTCAGGGAAACAACCTGCCCAGCCTCAGAGCTAATCAGGAAGTATGGCTGGGATGTTCAGCCTGTCAGGCTGCAGAGATGTAATTCATGAACAAGGCACATATGTGACCAGGCTGGTGCTCATAGGCCCACAGCAGCACCTTTGCGCACACAAAGGACATCCACATGAGGATTCAGCTGGCTACATCCAGTCCCACCTCCTTTACCCTCCCTGCTCTCAGAGGCTACCTTGGAACAGAGTGGCAATGGGCATAGTAGCAGCTCTTTCCCCTCAGGTTAGTGTTGCCCTCAAATCCTATCAAGTGTCAAAATCCAGCTGACCCACAGCAGCCCCCTCCTCCACTACCCCTCCCCACACAAGAGCCACCACCCATCCCCCTCTTTCTAGAGTGTACCACCAGCAGTCCCAGGTCATTCAGACCTGGCTTGTTGGGGCAACACAGCCCCTTCTGCAAAGAGAGTTCAAGCAGGAATCTTGTGCATAAATAGCACAAGCAGGCCTCCTCTGGTGAAGACATGTGGGGTAGGAAGGGGAAGGCCGATCTCCATAGGAGTGGCCACTGAAATTCCAAAACACCCAGACTCTCCTGTGGAAGTACTGGGAATATAGGCTCCACATTGGATGGAGAATCATAGACCCCATGACCAAACCAGGGCATTGGTATAACAGATAGTGACGTTAAGGGTCTTGAAGAAACACCAGTTAAATGTTAACTTTACCACACTAAGCACTGAAAACATATTTATCTCCCTTGACTAAATTCAAGAAAGAATTGGTAAATTTAGGGAACAAATGTTTTCAAAGGAGTAACATTTATGTTCAATATTCATTTGTTGTGTACTAAAGAAATGTACACACTTGGAGAATTGGCAACCTTGGTAAATTCAGCAAATTGGCCTTGATTAGAGGAGGGGTTCCACCCACTCCTCAGCCTTCCAACCCCACCCTAATCAATCCCTGAGCCCCCACATGGAGCATACAACTCCACAGCACATAGCTTAAAATCACTCATCTACCCTGAGTGCAGACCCAAGATCCAACTTCCAAGTACCCATTTTATGAGGGGGGGAAACAGGCCCAGAAAGGAAGTGATTTCACCAGCATCTCATACATAGTTGAGACATAAACAGGACTTAAACTATAAGTCGAATCCAGGTTTAGTCACTTCCCTGAGGGCTCAAAGTGCCCATGACCCTGGTGGGGTGCTCAGGAGCAGCATGAGACTCCTCCTCTTAGGCTGAGGGGGCCCTGCCTGCCAGCAGGACCCTCACTGGTAGTGCTTGTCCCACTCCGGCCTCTGACACAGGTCTGAGAGCAGGAGGAAGGCCTGGGCTGAGTCCACAAGCACCACCATCTCCATGTGGAAGGAGAGGAACTTGTCCTCCTCCAGTGTACACAGGTGGACCTGCAGGGGACAGAGGGTGGCCTCATTCCTGGCTCCTTCTTGCACTGTGCCGGGGGTGTGGTGAGCTCTCTGGGAGGCTGGAGGCCAGAGCTGGAAGCTTACTGCTGCCACTGGCTTGCTGTGTGACTGTGAACAAGTGACTGAACCTCTAATCCCCAGGTACACCCCACAAAAATGGACCTTTGGGCGAATTCGGCACAAATGGGTAGAAAGGTGTCTTAAGAAGCAGTGCCTGGGAAACAATGTAGCAGGTTCTCAGAGCCAGGGGCCCATTCAACCCCTAACATCACAGGCAGGGAGGTAACTGTGCAAAAAACCAGGCAGGAATGGTAGAGGTCAGGCTGTCCACTGCCTGCCTCCCTGCAGTGACTCACTGTACAGGAGGCAGAGGGAGGAGGAAGAAGACACTGTGCAGAAAGTGGAGGACACAGGTCTCAGGAGGGACAAGCTGGGACTTCTGCTGTCCAGGCCCATGGGGACAGGCCTGTGAGTGGAAGGAACCACGTGCCCTCTTGACTCACTGATTCGCTTTGAAGACATTCCCTTTTGATGTAAGTCCTCTAGAGAGGGACAGCTGCTTGCCACCAGCCTCCTCTGGTCACTCAGAAAGGAGAGGAAAGGGGGTGGGTGGGCCAGCTACCTGACTGGCCTCCGAGGACAGCACCCAGTGGTCCTTGGCCACAAGCATCCTCAGGGAGGACACGTTGTAGCTCAGGTTCACCTGGGAAGAGCACATGGATAGATGCCTCGCTCCCCTGCCTCAGGGGTCCTGACCAGGCCTTGGGGGTGTGGGGAGAGGGACTGGAAGCATGAAAGAGGTGGCCTTGGGAACCAGGTCCAGGCTGGCCCAGACCATATATGGGACCCTGGTTGAGCTGCTCTTTGGGCCTTAGCTCCCTCCTGCCACACAAGGGACACAGGCGAGCCCTTTGGCAACTGTGTCCTCCATGGCCCAGCTCCCTTTAGCCGTCCCTCAAAACTCACTCTGAGAGGCGAGGATGGGTGGGGATCCCATCGGCCCTTGCAGAAGAAGGCCTTCCCTGGTTGCAAGGGTACCAGGGGATAGACAGTGGCATCTCCACCTACCCGCAGAACACAATGTACTTACTGGAAGGGGGGGAAGGTAACAATCTGGGTTCCTTGCAGCCCACCGCTCTTACCAGATTTCACTGTCAGCTCCTGTGTGCCAGGCTGCATATTGAGTTCAGTGGAGTTAGGGACTCCTGTCTGGCTGGGGAGACTAGACAGGCGGACATCTAGGAAACAGCAGCAGAGAGCTCACAACTGTGATTAGCATGTCGAATATCACAGAAGGGACCAGTCAGGGAGGCAGGCGGGGCATAAGGCTTCATCCCCACACCTTACCAACACAGGGCCTCAGTGTCTTCATCTGTGGAATGGGATTAGCGTCACACCTCCCAGGCAGCACAGTGCTGGTGTATAGTAAATTCTCCAGAAATGCGCTGTTCTCTCATTGACCACGGCTGTGAGCCTGGGCACATCCACTGCACTCATAGTGGAGCTAGACCTCCAGGTTTATATTTTGTGCCACAAGTCTCCTCTCTCAATATTTTTTCATCTGCCAAGCAAGCCCTAGAGTCAATAGAGTGACCACTGAACTTGAAATTGCCCAGACCTGGCAAAGTTTAAATGCTAACAGGAGCTACCTTTGTTTTCTGTGGGCAAGTCACTTCTCCCTTCTGTCCTCAGTGAGACCTGCACAGTGGCCATAAGACTGCAGTGTGATGATGCCAGAATCAAAGGCTGTGGGGGTGACATGGGCCAGCTCAGGGCCCCGCCTATGAGTTAGTTATTGTTGTTAGGTGCTGTCAAGTTGGGTCCTACTCATAGCAAACCTCATAGGGTTTTCAATGGCTGATTGTTTCAGGAGTGCTTCAGGAGTGGATTGCCACATCCTTCTGCTGTTTTTGTGGTGCTGGGGATAGAACCTGAGTCCTCAGAGAGTACGAGGCAGCTCTCTACCAACTGAGCTAAACCCCAGCCCCCCACCTACAAATAGTGGAGATGAAATGCAAGCATCTTGGGGTCAACTGAGCAACACCCAGCCCTGGACTCAGGTCCCTTCCGTCACCCAGCCCCTACTTGCCTGTCCAGGTGGATCTTCTGGCATTAGTCTCTCAGTATAGCTGCTCACCCTCCTGGGAACGAAGCAGGGATTTCCTTGACTGTCCCAATCTAGGCATTTTAACAATGCTGCTTTTCCAATCTGTATATCCATACCAGACACCTGTTGGGATCCCATTGAGCAATGTAATTTCAAAAGCCCCAAATTACTCGTGTACTGATAGTAAAGACACCTAGGGGCACCTCTTGCTCTAGATGCTCATGCTTGTTCTGAAGCATGTACCATCTCTTACTGTTTATCTGATTAATTTCAAACTGCTTCACTTTCTTACTGACTTGTCCTAAAATTCATTTTTGTGATGGTGCCCAGGACATGGCTTTCACATGTGTAGAGGTCCAGATCCCAAGAAAAGAAAACTCTTCAAGACAGGCAGTAGTGTTGGAGTATGTTGTTGTTAGGTGCTGTGGAGTCGGTTTCTGACTTATAGCAACCCTACAAACAGGCAAGACACTATTGTCAGTGTTTCTCTGCTATTCATAGAGTTTTCAATGGCTGATTGTTTTTTGGAAGTGGGTTGCTGGGTCCTTTTCCCAAGCCTACAGCATCTGGTATTCCCCGGTGGTCTCCCATCCAAGTGCTAACCACGCCTGAGCCTGCTTAGCTTCTGAGATCTGACGAGATCGGATGCCACAGTGCTACGGCTGCAGGCAACGTTGGAGTACAGCACCCCTAAAACCCATTGGCATATTTTGGCCCCCAATGTAGAGCCCCTAGTGTTGAAGCAAAGTTGTAAGTTTTTTTCAACTGCTGCACCTCCACTCTTTCTGCTTACATGGTACATTTTTTTCTTTGCTACTTTCCTAATTTCTTTACACTCTTATTTCCTGACCTCTTTCTAGTTTCTCAGAAGGCTGACTTGGAAATCATCTGGGGTAACTGCAAGGTGATGGCAGTGGCAACTCTCTTACGCATCCCAACAACCCCATTTTGCCAGCTTGGAGTCCCCAAGCCATAAGGGTGAGTTGTTGTTGTTAGGTGCTGTCCAGTGGGTATCCGACTCATAGCCACCCTACATACAACAGAGGATACAGTATTGTCAGTGCTTCTCTGCTGTTCATAGGGTTTTCAACAGCAGATTGATTTTTGGGAGTGATTTGCCACTCTGTCTCCCAAGCCTACAGCACCTGGTGTTCCCAGGCAGTCTCCCATCCAAGTACTAACCAGGCCTGCCCCTGCTTAGCTTCCGAGATCTGATGGGATCGGATGCCACAGAGCTACAGCTGCAGGTTCACAAGGGCGAGAGACGTACTTTATTCCTCTCCCATTCCGACTGAGGTTTCTCTGTGGAAAAGAGTAGAGACCTCTGGTGGAGGCTACACTTGAATATGAATCCAAACAGCGATGAAGGAAATATCCGCCAGCTGGCAGTCATCGGGTTAGAGGTTGAGCTTTTGCCATTTCCTTATCTCTCTTTCCTCAGGCCAAAATTCTAGATATTTTATTAGTATGTCTGACCACAGAGAACAAGATTTCCCATAGATTATATAGTCTGTCCCAGGATAAGAGGAGACAAATCTTACCAGAGGGAATGATTCTCCAATTCCCGGAGCCATTCTGTTTCTACAAGAGAGCCCTCCCCCCAGCAGACCCCTGTAGGAACAATTCAGTTCCAGACTAATAAACCAGAAAAGCAAGTTCCTATTTGCAGCATACATTATCCAAAGCACCTTAGAAAATGACCACTCTTCTATACTACTCACTTTCTCACTTCTTTCTCTCCCTTGCCTATGTCCCTCTAACCCACTGGCAGTACACCCTGGCAACTATGTCCTCTGCATGTCTGGGGAAGTTTTCTTCTACTCTGGAGATCTTTCAAGGAAGTTTCCTTAAACTTCCAGGCCCACGGTTTCCATGGCTACCTTTGACTTGGAACCTATCTCAGTGCTCACCTGACTAGCCAAGAAAAGACATCTTATCTCTCACTGATCCTCTCTGCAGGACAGTCCCCATCAACTTGATGATCCAACATTTTTTTCTAATGAAGTGAGGTTTTGGGGAAGGGCTCTCCCCCAAACCTTAATTCATTTCTTTGCTATCACCTAGATGGGAATAGCCTGCAGTCGTAGCACTGTGGCATCTGATCCTGTCAGATCTCAGAAGCTAAGCAAGGTCAGGCCTGGTTAGTACTTGGATGGGAGACCACCTGGGAACACCAGAGACTGTAGGCTTGAAAGAAGTACCCAGCAACCCACTCCCCAAAATCAACCTGCCATTGAAAACTCTAAAAGCACTGACAATAGCGTTTAGCCTGTTGTACATAGGGTCACCATAAGTCAGACATCAACTCTATAGCACCTAACAACAACAACAACAGATGAGAATAATGTCCTGTATGTTTAGAACAATATTTTTTTATTTCCATTTGGGAGACAAAGTCATTTATAGAAATCTCTCTCTCTCTCACTTGGTTAGCTTTTAAGTTAAAAGGCTGTTTTACCTACAAAACAAGCCTCACTTTTTAATCTTTTAGCTTCCACTGGTTGTATACTTAAAATGGCCTTATAAAGTTAGGTTAGATTATTTTGTCTTTGAAATATAAATTTCCCACCTTAGTCATACTTTTAAAATACAAATATAAGATTGTTGTTGTTGTTAGGTGCTGTCGAGTTGTGTCTGACTTATAGCGGCCCTCATAGGGTTTTCAATGGCTGACTGTTTCAGGATTGCCTTGGGAGTGGATTGCCAAGTCCTTCTCTCATTTTTCTGGTGCTGGGAATCGAACTCGGGACCTCAGAGACTGTAGCACAGCACTCTACCAATTGAGCTAAATCCCAGCCTACTAATATAAGATTAGGGTTTATTTAATGTCATGACAAATAGAGATCTAAATAGCTACAAAATTTGGGAAATTTTATTGCCCTATGTATTGTCTACATGTGCATGTGTTTGTGTATTATTTAATGGTATCAATTTTGACTTAAATACCAGTATTTGAGAATGCACTCAGATTTAATATAAATGTATGTTGTTTTAGTTTGAGTTGGTTTGTGTTTCTGATTTTTATTAATTTAGTATAATTGTTTATGCTTTATTTTGTCTGTCAGTCTGACTATTGACTTCTGTCTATGATTTAATGTTCTTATATCTGTAAGATTTGTTTTTTGTCTGTCTGGATCCTAGGAAAACCACCCACTCAAAGTTTTGCCTCAAGCCAGTACTAGCCAGGAGGCATAAGCATTTAAGATTTAACAATCAGACTGACTTGAATCTAGGAGAAAAAAATGAAAGAGGGACTTTTAAAAATACACGCTACTATAAGACTTTTTAAAGACATAAACCAAGTGAAGAGTTTGAGTTTGGTTGAAAAGATAGGTGATCTTAATTTGTTTTATTGTGTCATAAATATAATTTAGATTCAATATTCCTTTTTAAACTGGTGGATGTGTTTCACATTGTTGTATAACTGAAGTTTTGACATAATGGTTATATTATTTTGATTTCTATGTATGTTAACTTTAGATATATATATATATTATATAGTATGTTATCTGATAATCAAGTCCCTGCTAAAAATTCTATTTCAATTGTCTCATAGATAAGTGAGAGGACACATAAATTAAAACTGTTCAATTGCCCTAAAATTCCTTTTGGTTTGTAAGGTTTAAATCTCTGACAATAACTTAATACTATTCATTTATATTCTCTCTTTTTTATGGTTATAACTGCTAGCTGTTTAGGACACAATATTTATGTTTTCTGTTTCAAATGCAGCTTCCTGGGATTTCATTAGGATATAAAGAGTTATATTACTTTGTTAAGGAAATAAAGGTTATTTTTCATTCATTATTTTTGTGAAGAAATAAATAAGGCAAAAGAGAACCATCAAGAAAAAACAAGAGTTAAAGGAAATTATAGGTACGGAAAGTTTTTAAAAAGAAGAATGAAATAAAAGTAAAGGCCTTTTGGTGAAAAAAATTTATAACATGTTTTTTTTTCTTATTGGAAATATCCTGATGATGAATAGAGGCACTTAGAGGAATAAAAGTCACATGGCAAGGCGACCTTTACTTCTGCAGAAGGGTGTATAGTGGCACAAAGGAGATATGGCAAGCAGATCAGTTGGCTAGAGCTACTCCATTTTATCCCAGATCTGTGGCTGGATCTTACCTCAATGGCTGAGGATTTCACTGTACAATCTTGTCTTTAGCTGATTACCTGATTTGTAAGGCACAGTTAAGGGGAAGTAGGAAGAAAGGGTGGGGAAACTGGAAAGTCCCTAACTGACTTTAGGAAATATCAGTTGTCAAACATACTTAGAATTGTAAGTTTATTTGAAAGAAAAGACAACCATTAGGGGTAGTATATCTCACAGTCCTAAAGGTAAATGCTTCCAAAATGGTAATAAAGGATATGGAAAACAAAACAAAACAAAAAAATTAAAGCATGTTGCAGATGGTTAAGAGTATGTTGCAAGTACGTTTATGAAAGATAAAACTTTTTAAAATGAAATATGTATGTTTAAGTTGACCATAATTAAGAAAAAAATTTCATTAAAAATTTTACTAAAATGAAATTTTAATGTACTAATATGGAAGCAGACAATAAGCTTACTTGTCTCTCATCAAGAACAATAGCTCTTTAAACTATGGATATACTTTTTAAACTTCTTCCTCTTCCACTAGAACCAGACCCTTTATCCTTTCATGTTATAGGATGAGCTAAACAATTTCTTCTACCTGTCCTGGGACAATTCCTTCCCCTAGCATTCTCTCTGAGGAGACTCCTTTTTCTCCTGACCCACCTCCCACAAGTTCTTGGGACATGAACAAACCTGGAAAACAGGCTATTTTTTAGGGTACAGAGTTATTTAACAGGATTTTCTCCCTCTTAGATCATAGGTGGGGCTGGGATTTAGCTCAGTTGGTACAGTGCCGCTCTGTAGTCTCTGAGGTCCCGAGTTCAATTCCCAGCACCGCAAAAATGGGAGAAGGACATACCAATCCACTCCCAAGGCAATCCCGAAACAATCAGCCATTGAAAACCCTATAAGGGTCCTTATGAGTTGGACACAACTTGACGGCACCTAACAACAACAACAACAACAACAACAACAGATCATAGGTAATACTAGGAACATTGCTTTTCCTCTAAGACATCATCCTAAATAATGGGAAAGCCAAGGCTAAAATAGATGATTTCCTACCCCATAAAAAGCCAGAAGCTCAACGACTTTGTATATCTAGTTTTGCCTTTGTTATCAGTAGGGCCAATGTTCTTTGACCCAGAGTTTTTCACTGCAAAATAAATCAGGCATCCAGAGTCTCCTGGAGATGTCCAGAGGGAGAGTAAAATCTTTATTTTTTTTAGTACTTGTGGGTTGAACTCAGGGCCTCTTGCATGCTTTGCAAGTTCTCTGACACTGAGCTTCATCCCAGCCCATTTTTTAAAAATCTTGATACAAGGTCTTTCTAATTTATACAGGCTGCCTCTGGCCTCAAACCTGTGATCCTCCTCCCTTTGCCTCCCAAGTTGCTGGGGCTACTGGCATGAGCCACTGCACTTGGCCTCAAATTGTTTTTGAGGCTGCTCATTACCTGGTATTTGACTCTCGGTCGAATCAGTGTTGTAGGCCAATGCTGTATAATCAAAGGTTTTGGTCAAATCAGTGTTGGGGGCCAACACTATCCAACCTAAGATTTGTGCTAAACTATCATTTCAAGTCAATGTTATCTGACCCCAGGATTTAAGTCATATTAGCATTTCGGTCAATGTTATTTGACCCCAAGAATTGTCTTTCATTATGCATATTTGTTATGAATTTTTTTTGTGTTCTCTTTCTTCCTTCTTGCATTGGATATACAAGTAAACAAGAAAACAACATCTATAATGGGAAAGCAGACCTCTACTCCTAAAAATTGTATTTTAAGTAAATAAGGCTGTTCTAAGATAGATGTGATATTAAAAGGAATATGTTAGTTTTCAAGATAAAAAATGGTGTCAAAATAGGACTCTGAAATATAATAGATATTATAATTAGATCTGCTCTGCAAAAAGGAAAGTAAATGATCAAAGGTGCTGTATATCTAGAGGCTTTCATGGCTTTAAAGAAAAAGTCAAAACTACATCAAGGAAAACAAGCCTAAACTTAAACCTAAGTATAAAAAGAACATGAAGATATCTCTTACTATAACCAATGAGGGAGACTCAACAACAGAGGAAAAATTGGGGAGCAAAGGCCCAATGCAGACACCTCCTCCCCATAAACATACTGGGCAAAGAAAAAGGCAAAAATGTAAAAGATTAAAATATTGTACAAAAAAGTTTTATAAAACAACAAATATATGTAAAATTAAGGTCACCATAGTTAAAGGTTCTATATTTTAATACTAAAAGGCTTTTTTAAAATAATTTTTTGAAAACCTGGCTTTAAATGAAAAGAATTTTATATTTTGTCAAGATAATTATACTTTCTGGAGATTTTGTTAAGCTTTTAACTATTTAGGAAGCTGAGTCTTCATCAAATCAAGATTTATGTTTGTTTTAAAGTATTTTAAAGATCACATTATGACTCTAATGAAGTGAACAAATACTATCTTAGGTGATTATAAAATGCTTAGCAACATATATATGTGACTAAAACATACTTCTAGAAGCTAAATGTGCCACATGTCTAAGCTGTACCAAAATGTTATACTGTTGTTAAGTTCCCTCAAGTTGGGTCTGATGCATATGTACAAAATATGTACTAAAACAAAATACTCCTTGACACTGTGCCATGCCTGACACTATGACAGTGCTTCTCTGCTATTCATAGGGTTTTCAGTGGCTAATTGCTTTCAGGATTAATTCAAGAGTGGGCTACCAGGTCCTTCTCCAATTTTTGCAGTGCTGGGCGTCAAACCCAGGGCCTCAAAGCACACAGAACAAGCACTCTATCAACTAAGCTAAACTGCAGACCTCCTAAATGTTATATCCATATTATAATTAAGATACATTACTCCTCTTTAAGACTAGTAATATTTGTAGTGTGGATGTTCAGCAACTGAAAGTTGGAAGACTTAAATAAATCAGGATAATGGAGCAAAGAAAATAGCCAATATTTTCCCCTCTATCTCCAGTCAGCCATAATTCAGAGAACAACAGAACCCCTCAAAAGGGCACTATAACTCTGGTAAGTCACCTGTCCTCTTGTTCAGAAAGGCCATGGAGACCTGGAGTTTGGCTTTGATCAGTGCACATTCTTCCAAGATGAGAGTAATTACATAGGGCAATACCACCTAATGCTTTGAAGGGAAGCCACATAGTCAGCAAGACCCTGACTCATCCAAGTAGATGGAACAATTGGTAAGGGAGACCAATAGTGTCCTAATAGACCCTCCCAAAATAACCCTAAATAGACCAGACTGATCTTTAAAAATTTGTCTAAAGTTTTTGTTTTTTTAATCATATGTAGTCCTAAACACACAGAAGAAAATTTCAACCAGACATGGAATAATTAGTAATAATACTAAACAAAAGAAGGTTGAACTAAAGTCTAAAATGAATTTTAAACACTATGCAAATTATTAATCTACTTATGAGACATTATGCAGACCAGGGTTTAGCTCAGTTGGTACAGTGCTTCTCTGTGCTTTTTGAGGCCCTGTGTTTGATACCCAGCCCTGCAAAAATGGGAGAAGGAAGTGGCAGCCCACTCCTGAAATAATTCTGAAACAATCGGCCATTCAAAACCTTGTGAATAGTTCTGGACATGGCACAGTGTTGGGGAATGTTTCATTCTGTTGTACATAGGGTCATTATGAATTAGACCTGACTTGGTGGCACCTAACAACAACAACAACATAAGACACTAGTAGACACAATATTCAAAAGGATGACAAATTCCAACATTGTCCAACCATGCCTGTGGCGTTTTAACTGCAGGCATGTAATTCCAGACTCCCAGAAGGTGAAATCAAGCCACTACCTTTACTTAGCTATATTCAAGAGAGGTAAATTTTAGCGAGAAGATCAATAATTCGATTTTACCCAGAGAGCTCCAGTCAAATATGTAAATATCTTCTAATGTTTGTTAATATCATCTCAGGATGGATAGAAGTCTACCTCACCCAGACAAAAAGAGCCAAATAACTTGTCAAAGCTTTATCTCCTAGAATAAAATGTATTTTTCTAAGTCTCTACAGCTCCTAGAACATCCTGGAGATGAAGTTGCCTACACGTGAGAACAATTAAAAGACCAGAGAAAATAGCCTAGCTTCCTATATACAAAGGCAAGTCTCGTTAATAATTGCCAATATCTATCTATCTATCTATCTATCTATCTATCTATCTATCTATCTATGAATGATTCTTGTAATCTTGGTTTTCTTTCGTTCTAGTAAACCTAGTATACTCTGAATCAAACTCTCTTCTAGACTGGGCACAACAATATGCTAGGGATATTAACAGAGATGGCTGTTGGATCTGTGCATTATTGCCTATCTCTAGCACTTCCGCAATGCCCAGTTGAATATCTCCCTTACGTGGTAATGACTGGAAACAGCACCAACAACTCACTGAGGAAGAGTGACAATAAGCCTCCATCCTTCAAGTAGCTACAAATTTCAATATTTATGAAAGGCCTATAAATGTTACTATTCACCAACCTGGACGTAGAAAGAATTTTTCATTAACAGAGCCTCCTAGGCATGCTTTGTGACTGAGCCCCAACTGAATGACTCTACTCCACAAACACTTAGTCTTACCAGATAATCATAGATATAAGGAAGGATGTTTTCAGATTCAGGGTGAGTAAATTTGGATCACACCTACCACAGGACAGCTCAGTCAACTGGCTCCCATTTGCCGAGAACAAGGAAAGAATTCACTTTAATAGAAAAACTCCACTTGATGGTTAGGATGGATTCTTGCCAAAACTGTAATTGAACCATAATATTGAAGGAAACAGATTGGTTTGCTACCAGTTGGACTTGGAGACCAGGCATTTGATAGCTTACTCTTAATCACACCAAGTGGCTTTTTGGTAGCAACCTCTGACCTTGGGTGGATTCCAATCCACCATGGGTGGATTGGAAGATGCACACCAGGATACTCTTGGGTACTGAGATGTTAGAAGAAAACTATATTGTCCTGCAAACCTTCCCATTTTACAACATAGATGGATGAGATTTGTTTTTCATAGGTAAAATTACTTTGTTTTTACTTTTTCCATAGGATTAGAGGATGTTATTAGACATATTGAACCTCTTATTAAATTCACACAAAAAGCTTTAAATGATGCTACACAAGGAATCTTGCTCCTTTACACAGAAATCCAAATGACGAGAAATGTTCTTCTCCGTAATTGGATGGCCCTTGATATTTTGATAGTAGCACAAGGGGAGTCTGTGCCACCATTAAAGGGGAATACTGTGTATACATAGCCCACAATTTTGGAAACATCTACTCAGTTCTTCAAGATTTACATACCCAGATTAAATCTATGTCAGATTGGACCTTCAGTTTAGACAATTTGAACATCTCCATGCTTGGGCATCTCATCACGGAAAGATGTTCTCCTATTCTTGGCAATAATCCTAGGACTAGGCATAATAGTCTGCTGAATGCTTTATTGTTTATGTAGTTTGATATCTAGACTAATGGCATCAATTCTTCCAGATTCCCATTGGATGATGGTCTTCCCACCTGAGAGCTCACTCCCTCTTATGTCACCCTTAGATCAAGTGAGTCAAGACTTATGATCCCAGGAATAGGCAGAGTCTATACCCCAACTCTTGGGGCTGGGATGTAGCTCAGTTGTTAGAACGCTGCCCTCTAGTCTCTGAGGTCCTGAGTTCAATTCCCAGCACCACAAAAATGGGAGAAGGACCTGGCAATCCACTCCCAAGGCAATGCTGAAACAGTCAGCCATTGAAAACCCTATGGGGGTCGCTATGAGTCTGATTCCGACTCGATGGCATCTAACAACAACAACAACAACACCCCAACTCAGCCATAAGAAGCTTTGGCCCTTATCAACCCTTAAGATTAAGGGATAAAAATCTCAAAGGGAGAAATTGAGGCAAGATACAAAGAAGGGGAAAGTTTTGGGACTTCGGAAGGAAAGGGTTTTGTCAGCTGAGCATCTGCTATGAGACTTATTGCTAAGAATTCCAACACAACCAGAAGAGAAAGTCCCCTGTGAAAACTACAGAAAGCAATGCTCTCCTGAGAATCTCACTAAATTGGATTATGAACTATAATGAAAGTTAACTAACAGACATGGTTAATTTCCTTGTGATTATATATAGTAGGGATGTCCTCTACTACCCCAATCTAGGTATTTTAATAATGGTCATTTTCCAATTTGTAAATCTATACCAGACACTTGGTGGTACCCCATTGAGCAATGTAACTTCAAAAGCCCCAAATCATACATACTAGAGGTATCTCTCTAGACTTCTTTATTTACTGAGTCACTCACTCGCTTGCCATTTTTCTAATAAACTTCAAACTGCTTCAGTCTCCTACTGATTTGTCCTAAATTTCATTTGTGTGACAGAGCTAAGGACCTGGCTTTTACCCGAATAGAGGTCCCGATCCCAAGAAAGGGGAGCTCTTGAGGGTAGGCAGTAACACTGGGGCACAGCACCCATAAAACTTGCTGACTCTCTAATCCTCAGCCTTCACCCCCACACAGCCATCTAACTCCCAGCAAAGAGCAGATGGGAGTCCAGGCTGGGCCCTTCAAGACAGGCAGGTTGGCGCCGGGTGCGGTGGCGCACGCCTGTAATCCCAGCGGCTCAGGAGGTGGAGGCGGGAGGATCGCAAGTTCGAGACCAGAGGCAGTTTGCGTAACTTAGCAAGACCCTGTCTCAAAAAAAAAAAGTAAAAAAATGGGCTGGGGGTGCAGCTCAGTGGTCCAGCACTTGCAAAGCATGCAGGTGCAAGGCCCTGGGTTCAACCCCCAGTTCCGGAAAAAAAAAAAAAAAAAAAAAAAGACAGGCAGGTTGGGAGGCAGGGGACCTTCATGCAGACAGGGATCTACCTCTCCAAGGTCCTTTCCTGGTACCAGGCAGTGTTCCTTCAGACTTGACAATTGTGCCCAAGCCTTTCCTTGTCCCTGTGTCCTTGCTCTCCTGCCTTGACAGACAGCACTTCCTGAGTGTCTGCAGGGAGCACCTGGGAGGCTGGAATAAAGCAATGCCCACTTACAGATGGGAACAAAGCTCTCAGGTGACTCATTAGAGTATGGGACAGGTAAGGTTCTGACCCCAACCCAAAAGCCAAAGATCTCCAGTCTTAGAGAATTATGAAGGTCCAGTCAGACCCCATACATATCAAAGTTCTCTCAGGCAGAAGGGTCAGTCACTTCCATTGATGCATGAGGGTCACTACCAGGATGGTATGGGCTGGTGGGTCCCAGCAGAGGGACAGGAGTGGCCCTCTTGCCCCGCATACCTTTTGAAGGTATAAGCCTACCACTTCTGGGCACAGAGGGCAGGGAAGGAGCTGGTGGGGTTCTGGATCCTGCCCCACTGGATCCAAGGAGATTCTGGGGCTGGTCCTCTGCATCCAGAAACATGAATATCACAAACGCACTGTTGATATGCCACTGTCTCATTTGGGCCTCCTGATGATAAGCTCCGTGCACATGCTAAGGGCGAGGGAGGGCTAGAGGCCAGGCACACACATCTGTTAACTGACACCTATGTGCAGGTGTGCATGCTCCTGCACACACGTGCACATACACACACACACACACACGTTACAGACACTGTAAGGATGTCTTCTGTGTAATGTAGGGAGCTTTATGCCCTTGACGGAAACAGAGCCAGTGGGGCAGGGAGTCTCTTGCCCAAGTTCACCTGGACTAGTAAGAGGATGAGCTGGGAGTTGAACTCAGGACTATGTGACTCCATGTCTATGACCTTAAAAAGACAAGTTATAAAGATGCACAGAAAAGTTTGTGGAGGGAGCAAATGTCATGAGTTAGTGCATAGATGAAATGTGAATGAATGAGTGAGGAAATGACACCTGGAATTTAGATGTCATGGCCCTATTATATATGAGGAACAGAAGGTCATGAGGAAGGAAAGCCACTAATTACTGACTCTCTGGTCCACTAAGATCATCTTTGTGCGACCCACTGCCTAAATCCCTCCATTGCTTCCTCTGATCTTTAAGATAGTCCCTAGTTGTTATTGTTATGGGAGAAGGGCCTGGCAATCCACTCCCAAGGCAATCCCGAAACAGTCAGCCATTGAAAACCCTATGAGGGTCGCTATGAGTCGGATACCGACTCGACGGCACCTAACAACAACAAAGTTGTTATTGTTAGGTGCTATGGAGTAGGTATCTGACTCATAATGATAGTGAAACAGTATTGTTACTGTTTCTCTGCTATTCAAAGGGGTTTTAATGGCTGATTGCTTCTTGGGACTGGGTTACCAGGTCCTTCTCCCAGGCCTACAGTACCAAGTGTTCCCAGGTGGTCTCCCATAAAGTACTAACCAGGTCTGACACTGCTTAGCTTCCAAGATCTGACGGGATTGGATGCCATAGTGGTACGGTTGCAGCACCTACTTGTTACCAGGACACAAAAGGTCCTTCTGTATCTGGCCTCAGGCCCTTTCCACCCATTCTGCCCCTCCCTACATCTCCTATCCCCTGAATTCCCCGCACCTAGCTCTGGGCCTTCTATAGGCTGGGTGTCCCTGCTCCACTCCCCTTTTCTAGCTGGCACCTATGCTTCATCCTTTTAGAGTCCCAGAGAAAGGTGAGGGCCCACCTGTAAGTTCTCAGGACACCTCACTCACTTCCCCTTCTCTGGCACACAGAATCTGGCTTCCCCACTAGACAACCGGCTCCATATGATTAGGGATTGTGCCTGCCTTGTTACTGCCAGTTTCCAATGCCTAGCATTATTGTGGATCACAGGAAAGGTTTAGTAAATATTTGGGTGGCTGTTTTACCTTTCATGTTTTCAGTCACCAATTCATTCACTTGCTCATTTCCTCACTCATTCATTCACATTTCATTTATGCACTAACTCACGACATTTGCTCCCTCCACAAACTTTTCTGTGCATCTTTATGACTTGTCTTTGTAAGGTCATAGACATGGAGTCACATAGTCCTGAGTTCAACTCCCAGCTCACCGTCTTACTAGTCCAGGTGAACTTGGGCAAGAGACTCCCTGCCCCACTGGCTCTGTTTCCCTTAAGGGCATAAAGCTCCCTATGTTACACAGAAGACATCCTTACAGTGTCTGGCATGGTGCGCATGGTCCTCCAAAGGCCTTCCCTATGTGACAGTTACTCCTATCCTCTACCTGAGGCTGTAGACAAAGGACAGTCAAGCCTTCTTCCCCTAAGGGGAACAGCCTTCATTCCAGGCACATGGTTCTTCTGCAATTTTGCATCTGTCTTGGAATCAGGAAGTGTGCACTTGCCACAGCACCCAAAATGGTTTTACCCCAAAGCAAATGAATTCAAAATGCCAGGCTCCTTGATTTTAACAGCCTATTGCCAAAGCCCTAGACTTTATTT
This sequence comes from Pedetes capensis, assembly GCA_007922755.1. Taxonomy (NCBI): domain Eukaryota; kingdom Metazoa; phylum Chordata; class Mammalia; order Rodentia; family Pedetidae; genus Pedetes; species Pedetes capensis. The sequence goes on from VMDO01021359.1 coordinate 18,016, forward strand.
GATGTTTGTAATTTTTTCTTTTTTTTACTGAAAGAGGGCCTATGCTTTCCCTTGAGGTTCCCTCCCTCTCATGTGCACAGGCACATGCATACACATGGGTGTGCATGGATGTGCATATCCACAGGCCCACACAAGCCATCATTATCAAAGGAAGGTATTTTCAATCTGGAAAAATGCAGGTTGTTGTAGTCTACGAAGCAGTGAGTAGGATGTTGGACAGGCCTAACTGACTAGGGCTGAGGGGAGAGTGAGCATGTGTCTCCTAACTTTGGACCCAACAGAAACACAGTACTGGTCACTAGGAAGGCCATAGTCTTCACCCTGGCCACCCCTTCTTTCTCCATTAGGAAAGATCAGCTCCCCTCACATACTTCTTTTCCCTTCATCCTCCTTCTCCACGAGTTTTATGAGCTGCCTAGAAATGACAGGCACAACCCATGGCTGGCCCACAACTAAATGGATGTTGTGCTTTGAAAGGAGCAGTGGCCATCAGGGACCTTGGACTAGACCCATGGGAGCTATAGGTGCTGACAGCTAACTATTGACAGCCACGGGCTGCTTCTTGGCTTTTGCCCCTAAGTACTGGTACCCCGAGTAGGAAGGGCAGAGCATGGTCATGACACAGCTATTAAATCTTTGTCAGATTCTAAAGCTTTAAGAATTTCCTAACACCCTGGTTCTCAGGCATCTCATCAAAGAACAAAGTTCTATAATTAAACAAAGTATTTCAAAGGGCAGCTTGAGAAGACAAAATCAATATTATAATGACATGTGTGAAGAGCTGGAGATAGAAAATCAAAAGGGAGAACATGCTCTGTTTTTATCAAATGTAAAGAAGAATAAATTCAAGGCTCCAGTGGCAATGGTGGATGATTCTAAAGGGAAAATATTAAACAATGCAGGAAACATCAACAGAAGATGGAAGGAATACACAGAGTCATTATACCAAAACAATAGGTGGATGAGCAACCATTTCAAGAGGTTGCATATGATCAGGAACTAGTGATAGTGAATGAAGAAGTAGCAGATGCCTTGAAGGCATTGGCAAAACACGGCTCCAGGAACAATGGAATATCAATTGAGATGTTTCAATCAACAGATACAGCACTTGAAGTGCTCACTTGTCTATGCCAAGAGATTTGGAAAATAGCTACCTGGCCAACTGACTGGAAGAAATCCATATTTGTGCCTATTTCCAAGAAAGAGGATCCAATCAAATGTGGAAATTATTGAACAGTATTATTAATATCACATGCAAGTAAAATTTTGCTAAAGATCATTCAAAAGTGATTAAAGCAATATATTCACAGGGAATTGCCAGAAAATCCAGCCAGATTCAGAAAAGAACATGGAACAAGGGACTTCATTGCTGACATCAGATGGATTCAGATATTGGCCTAAAACAGAGAATATCAGGAAAATTTCCATCTATGTTTTATTGATTATGTAAAGTCATTTGACTGTGTGGATTATGACAAATTATGATAACATTGTGAAGAATGGGAATACTAGAACACTTCATTGTACTCATGAGAAATATATACATAGACCAGGAGGGAAATTGATTGAACACAACAAGGAAACATTGCTTTCTTTAAAATCAGAAAAGGTGTGCATCAGGGATGTATCCTTTCACTGCACCTCCTCAATCTCTATGCTGAGCAAATATCATCTGAGAAGCTGGACTTTATGAAGGAGGATGTAGCATCAGGATTGGAGGAAGACTCACTAAAACCCTGCACACCTAAAAGAATTGGTGGATGAGCAACCATTTCAAGAGGTTGCATATGGTCAAGAACCAATGGTAGTGAATGAAGAAGTAGCAGATGCCTTCAAGGCATTGGCAAAACACAAGGCTGTTGACAAAATTTTGTTTGCTGAACGTGAAGAGGATTTGAATCATTTACTGATGAAGATCAAAGGACACAGCCTTCAGTATGGATTGCATCTCAATATCAAGAAAACAAAAATTCTTAAAAGTGGGTCAGTAAGTATCTTCATGAAAATAGAGAAAAGATTGGGGTTGCCCAAGATTTTGTTCTATAATCACCACCGACAGAAGCAGCAGCTAAGAAATCAAAAGATGCCTTGCATTGGGAAAAGCTCTTACAAAAGACATCTTGAAAGTGTTGAAATGTAAAGATGTCACATTGAAGATGAAGGTATGCCTGAGCCATGCCATAGTATTTTCAGTTGTATCATGTGCTTTTGAAAGATGGACTGCAAATAAGGGAGACAGGAAAAAGACTGAATTTGAATTATGGTGCTAGCAAAGAATATTGAATATACTATGGACTGCCAAAAGAACCAACAGGTCCATCCTAGAAGAAGTGCAATCAGAGTGCTCATTCAAAGCAAGGATAGTTAGACTGTGCCTCACATATTTTGGACATGTCCAAAGGGATCAGCCCTGGAGAAGGACATGATATTTGGGAGAGTAAGGGATCAGTGAAAAAAAAAGGAAGACCTTCAACTAGATGGATTGACACAATGGCTGCATCAATTGGCTTAAACAAAAACCATATCCTGTGCATGGCACAGGGTTGTGTAGTGTTTTGTTCTGTTGTTCATAGGGTTGCTATAAATTGGTCCTGACTCAACAGCACCTACCAGCAATTCTTGGCATTAATTCTAGAAGGAGGCATAAAGATCTGCTGTATGCTTTATTATTTATGTGGTTGGATGATATCGTTAGTTGTGTGTATGCATGTGCCTGTGCACACAAGAGGAGGGGAGATAGACTAACGATATCATCTCTTCCAGATTCCCATTGGATGATGTTCTTGCAATTTGAGAGCTTGCACCCTCTCATACCCACCTTAGATCAGGCAAGTCAAGACATTTGATCCCTGAATAGGTAAGGTCTCCATCCCAATTCAGCCTTAAGAAGCTTTAGCATCCAGGCTTTTGGTCTTCTTCAACACTTAAGATTAAGAGATCAAAGTCTCAGAGGGAAGAATTTAGGCAGAATAGACAAAGAGGGAAAATTTGGGGGACATGGGAAGGAAAGAGGTTTTCAGGTCATGATTTCTTGTGAGTCTTCTCAGCTGAGAATTCCAACACAACCAGAAGAAAAAGGCTGCTGTGTAAACTATACAATCCAATACTTCCCTGAAAATCTCTCCATATCAGAGTATGGACTATCATGAAAGTTAACATACCTGGATAATTTGCTAGGTAACAGATCTAGGTAATTTCTTTGTGACTAGATATAGTAGGAATTTTCTCAACTATCCAAATGTAGATATTTTAATAATGCTCCTTTTTAAATCTGTAAATTTATAGCAGACCCCTGGTGGGACTCCATTGAGCAATGTAACTTTAAAAGGCCCAAATAATACATATGCCCCTTGTAAAGACAACCAGAGGCCCCCCTCTCTCTAGAAACCTGTGCCTACTCTGAAGAGTGTACTAACTCTTGTTGTTGTTGGGTGCCGTTGAGTCAGGTCTGACTCATAGCAATCCTATGTACAACAGAAGAAAACACTCCCTGAAACGGTGCCATGCCTGGCACTATCATCAATGCTTCTCTGCCATTCATAGGGTTTTCAGTGGTGGATTATTTCAGGAGTGGGTTGCCAGGTCCTTCTCCCTAGCCTGCTGCACCTGGTATTCCCAGGTGGTCTCCCACCCAAGGACTAACCCGGCCAATCCTGCTTAGCTTCCGAGATCAGGGAGGATCGGATGCCAGGGTGCTATGGCTGCACCCATAATAACTCTTCCATGTTACCAAATAAACTTCAAACAGCTTCACTCTCTTACTGACTCATCCTAAAATTCATTTTTGAAACTGAGTCAAGTACCTGACTTTCACTGGAGTGGAAGACCTGAATCCAAGAAAAGGAAACTCCTCAGGGTAGGTGGTAGGGTTGGGGTAAGCAACCCTGGAACTCTCTGACATTCCCTTGGATAATCCTCATCTTTTACCCGCACTTGCCCATCCAACTATGAACAAGCAGTAGATGGGAGCCAATGGCAGGCCCTTTGAGGCAGGCAGGAAAGCAGGCAAGGGATCCTCAGGCAGACAGGAATCCATTTCTCCGAGGTCATTTCCTTGTACTACGCAGTGTTCCTTCAGACTCAGCTTTTGAGCCCAGGCCATGCTTCATCCCTGTGCCCTTGCTCTCTTGCCCCATAGTCCTGACAGACACCACTTCCTGAGTGCCTTCAGGGAGCCTCTGGGAGATCAAAGTACAGCTAAGACCACTTTACAGATGGGGACAAAGCTCACAGGGGCCCTTTAGAGTGCAGCAGAGGTGGAGTTCTGACCCCTGGCCCACAAGCAAAGATTTCCAGTCCTGCAGACTCACACAGGCCCAACATCAGCCAGACCCCACACCTGTCCAAGTTCTGCCAGCAAGAAGGACAGCCTGTCTCATGTGGGAATGGGGGTCACTGCAAGGATACTCGGTACTGGTGTGTCCCAGCAGAGGGTCATGGATGGGCCTGTTGCCCACAGACTTGTTGTGGGTGGTAAGCACACCAGTTCTGAGCACAGAAGGAGGGAAAGGAGCTGGAGGGGTTCTGGGCCCTGCTCCCACTTGCACCAGCCTGGGGCTGAATCCAGGGAGCTTCTGGGACTGGTCCTCTGTATCAAGAATTACAAAGGTCAAAAAGGCACTGCTGATGTGCCCCACATCTTGGCCTCCTGGAGACAGGCTCTTGGCACACGCTGAGGGCAAGGGAGATCTACAGGCCAAGGGCACACCTATTAACCAACACCTTCCAGGAATTCAGGTATCATGGCCCTATGTATATGAGGAGGTGAATGTTAAGAGGATGAATGTCACTCACCACTGTCCCTACTTTTCACTAAGACCATCTCTCTGCCACCACTGCCTAAACTCCTCCATGACTTTCTGTTGTCTTTAAAATAGAGTCCCTGGTTGTTAACAGGACCCCTTCTGTACCTGGATTCAGGTCTTTTCCACCCTTCCTATCTCTCCCTATATCTCCTTTCTCTCTGAATTCCACTCACCCAGGTCTGGGCTTTCTCCAGGCTGGCACCCCTGCTACACTCCCCTTTTCTAGGTGGCACCTGCAGCTTCACCATTTTAGAGTCCCCTAAACAGGTGAGGGCCACCTGTAAATTCTCAGGACCCCTTGCTCATTCATCTTCCTTGATACTCAAAATCTAGCTTTCCCAGTAGACAATAGACTCTGGAAGATCAGTGCCTGTGTCTGCCTTGTTCCTGCCAGGTTCTAATGTTTAGCATTATTGTGGTTCACAGTAAAGTTTTGATAAATGTTTGGGTCATTATTTCACCTTTGTGACTTCATTTGGTCACTCATTCTTTCGTTTGTTCATTTTCACATTCACTCACTTATTCATTCATGCACTCTCTCACTGTAACATTTGCTCACTCCACAAATTTGCAGTGCCTCTTTACAACTTGGCTTTTGTAAGGTCATAGCCTTGGGGTGACAGTCCCAAATTCAAGTTCCAGCTCATCCTCTTACTAGTCCAGATGAAATTGAACAAGAGAATCCCTGCCCCACTGGTCCTGTCTCCCTCAAAGACATAAAATTCCCTATGTTATGCAGACATTGTTGTTAGTGTCTGCATAGTGTGCGTGGTCCTCTGAACGCCTTCTCTACGTGACAGTTACTCCTATCCTCTGCCTGAGGCTGTTGACACAGTGCAGTCAGGCCTTCCGCGCCCAAGGGGAGCTGCCTTTATTCCAAGAACATGGGTCCTGTGCAGTTTTGCACTGTTTCAGAATCAGGACACACGTACTTACCACAGCAACAGAAATGATTTTACCCCAAAGCAAATGAATTTAAAATGACAGGCTCCTTGATTTTAACAGTCCCTTGCTGAAGCCCTAGACTTAATTTTGTGTTCATGAGTTTTTCTTCTTTACCTGAAATGGGCCCTGTATTTTTCCCTTGATGTTCCCTCCTCTTGCGTGCACAGGCACATGCATATACACAAGTGTGCTTGAATGCGCACAGCTGCAGGCCCACACAGGCTGTAATTCTCAAAGGGAAGCATTTTCCACCCCAAAGCTTGCAGATTGGTGCATCCTACAAGGCAGTGAGCAGGACATGGGAAAAGTGTAACTGACTAGGGCTGGGGGGATAGCAATCCTGCCTCTGCCAATCCTGAACCCAGTAGATATACAGTACAGGTCACTATGCATAAGGTCACAGTTCCCACCCTGGCTACCCATTCATTTACTATAAGAAAAGATTAGCTCTCGCCCACCTACTCCTCCTCCATCCATCCTCCTCTTCCATGAGTTTTCAGAGCTGCCTGGCAGTTATGGGCACAACCCATGGCTGGCCCTCCACCAGGCGGATATTGTGCACAAGGAGGAGAAGCGGCCATCAGGGAACTTGGGTGAGACCCAAGGGTGCTAAAGGTGCTCATGGCTAACATTTGATGGCCATGAACAGCTTCTTGGCCTTTGCATCCAGGTTCTGGGGTCCCAAGTAGGGAGAGCAGAGCATGGCCATCACACAGATAGACCTGTGCAAGAATGAGAGAATCAGAGGCCTATTGCCACCCTCTGTCCCTGCCTCAGTGATCCTCTCTAGGCCCTGGACAAGGGCTGCTGGGACCCTCAGCAGGCAGAGCCACCAATAAATCTCCCAGTTCCTCATTGAGAGCACTTTATCAGAGCACACTGGGTGCTTGTACAAGTGTGTCTGCACCCTCATGTGTGCACCCGTACATCATCCAACACTGGGCAACTCAGATGCAGAATCCAAACCATAACTCCCCATTTCAAATAGCACCCTCCTATTCTCCATTGCAACACCATCTCAGACAGAAGCAGCAGCATTCTTGACTACTTTCCTTCTCATTTGCTGCGCCCACGTCTGGCCAAGTTCTGCTAATTCTGGCTCCAACACAGCTCTCAAATGTCTCCCCATCTCTCTATCACCATTTTTAGACCCTAGCCAATCTCCCATTGCTTTGTAGCTGGATCTTGCAATTGCTCTATTTATAAGGCAGCTCCCACCAAAACGTTTTCCAAAGTGGGGTACAAAGAGCTTCCTTTAAAATCGAAAGCAAAAGTTTGGTACTGGAGTAAGGGTAGACTTACAGACTGATGGACTAGAATTGAAGGTTCAGAAATAAACCCATGTATTTGTGGTCAATTGATTTTATCTATTTGTGTGTTTGTTTGTTTTTGCAGTACAACAAATTGAACCCAGGGTCTTGTGCCTTCTAAGCAAGTGTTCCACCACTGAGCTACATCTCTTTCCCTTATTTTATTTTTATTTTTGAGACAATGTCTCACTATGTAGCCCATAGTAGCCTCAAATCTTGGATATTTCTGCCTCAGCCTCCCTAGTCCTGGGATTGCAGAGTGCTTGGATTCCAGATATGTGCTACTACGTCCAGCTTTTAGCACCTTTTGATTGCCATTACCTCCCAAACACCTGTATCTTACCTAACATCCTCTTGACTTTATGATAAAACTCTTGGGATGTATCACTATGCTTGACACATCTAACCTCCAACCAACTCTAATGCTAATAATGTGATAAAGACAATATCTAGCCAGGTTTGGTGGCTGCCCCTGGAGGCTGAAGCAGGAGGCTTGTGAGTTTGAGGCCAGCCTGGGCTACATAGCAAGACACTATTCGCTTGTTTGTTTGTTTCTTTCACTGTGGTATTTGTGGGCTTCAACCCAGGGCCTAACACATTCTAGTTAAGCACTCCACCACTGAGGAGCACCCCTTAGCCCTGTTCCTTCTTCCTTTTTTTTTTTTTTTTTTAATTTGAGACATGGTCTTGCTAAGTTACATAGCCTGCCTCTGGACTCAAACTTACAATCTTCCTGCTCAACCTCCCTAGTTGCTGGGATTATATCATGTGTTGTAGAGCCCAACTAAGACCCTGTCTCAAAAACAAAAAAATTTAAAAATTTAAAAAGCCATCTAAATCCTATGAGTTTCCCCACCTTGCTGTAGCCTACCTACCCAATAACCCTTTATGTTCATTTTGTAAACACATTGATTCATAACTTTCTTTTATTTCACTATTATAGTCTGCATAACCTTTCCCATGGTGGAACATATCATTCAGGATAATTTCAACCTGTGTTTCCAAGCCATGGTCACACATATTTGGCTCAGAATAAACTATTTTCTTATTTCCTTATAGTCTAGTTTGTATTGTTGTGTGGACTCATCACATGGGGGCCCAGCTCTTAGCCAGGCTTCTAGACAATGTTCTACAGGGCAGGCATAGCCCTCCACTAGGCACCTGTGTCCAGCAGCATGAGAGCGTCCCCAACAACTCATACCCCAGGAACACCTTCAGTGTCTCCTCACTGCTGTCAGGGTCATGTCCAAGGCCCTTGCTCTGGCATGAAGGCCCTTTCATAGTCTGCTGCTACCTGTTCACTTTGTCTCTGCTCCCATTTCAGCTCTTTTATTTTGTTTTTATTTATTTTTTCTTTGAAAGAAAGTCTTACTATTTAGCTCTGCTGATTTTGAAGATCTATCATCCTACCTCAGCCTTCATAGTGAAATACCATATGATTTGCAGAAAATTCCACATTACATGTCAAGTAGGGTGAATTCTCACAGAGGAAGCACACTTATGTGGCCAGCACTCAGATGTAGAAGTAGAATATTAGAATATAATCAGGACCCCAGAAACCCTCCTTGTCTGGCTTTAATCACTACCTACCACCAAGGGTACCCACCACCCTGAATTCTAACACCACAGTCCAGAGTTGTCTGTTTTTGTACTAGGTATTAATGAAATCATACAGAGCCTACCCTCTGGTTTGAGACTTCTTTTGTTCAATATTTGTGGGATTTGACATATTTTGCACCCAATAGCTATTCTTTCTTCCAATTGTCATTGCTCTCATTTCTTCCTGGTGTTGATCTCTTTCCAAAGTTGGAATTTTGTCCAGAGTTCAGAACTATCATCTCCATTAGGGCTGGTCTGACACCAGCTGCTTTGCCCACACCGTAAGCCCAGGTTTCCTGTCTCACTTTGACTTTGTTTTCCTCTGTTTCTACTTTCTTCTGGATTCCTGAACTTGTCTTTCCTTTCTCCCTCATTCTCCTCCTTTTATTTGTGTGAAAGTTAAATGTTTTATGTCTATTATTTTTCAGTCCTTGGGAGTTGAACTCAGGGCATTGGGCATATGTGTTAAGTGCTCTACCACTGAGCTATACAACCATCCCCATTGAAAGTTTTGTGCCACGGCCATTTCTAACCATGTTGTCTGACAAGGTCTGGATATGGGGAAGAAGGGTTCAAGGAACTCATCTTCCAAGAAATGGACAGGGATGGGGAAAAGGAATATGTGCTTTTTGCCTTCTGGGAATAGGATTACTGCTTCTAATTATTATGTACATAATTACTTCATGTTTAGGATTAATGCTCATAACTAATATTGTATTAAATTCTAATGAAACAGAAGTTGAAAGAATGACTCAACATGGGGAATATGTAAATGAATCAGAGGTAATGACCACCAGTTGTAAGGGTTGTGTGAACAATATTCTAGTTAAAGCTGGTCAGCAATTTCCACCCTGGAACTCAAGCATTAAGCAATTTATGCTTCAGCTGCAGCAAACTATTAGGCCCTACTTGGACTGAAGTGCCCCTGCCTATGGTAAAGAGTACCTGATCCTCCCCTGCTATACCCTGGGGCATAAAATGATGCTGAATAAGGATGGAGTACATGTTCCATACAACAGTTTGATGTTCATGGAATGCTTAACAGGAGCAGGAACACCATGATGCATTAAGTCCTAGGAGGAAAAGAAAGCCATTCTACGGGGTATCAATAGATATTATAAAAAATGTTGCCCACTTAAAATTATAGCCCTTAGGTTTTAAGTTCTTAAAATAGATTGTCTAGCTCTTGCTTAAAATAAAACACCTGGGTGATTAATCCAGGACAATCAAAAGTTCACGCTGACTTTTCTAAGGAAACTGCTGTTTTACCATAATCATTCATTTGTGTGACTCTTAACACATTCTACTCTTGTAACCATAAAGCATAATTGCTAGCTAAAAAAGAAAGTATAAAAATTCTTGCTTGCTATTCAATAAACGGAACAGAATCACACTGCCTCCGAGTTGCTGTGTTTCTGTCTCCCATTGCCGACTCTCTGCCCACTTCGGGGTACCCTGGATCCTGCGGCAGCTGGACTGTGGCAGTTTTGCTTTAAAACACGTTCTTGATAAATTGTGTAGGCTCCCTCTGATCTCAAACTCACAGTCCTCTTTCCTTAGCCTCCTGAGTTGCTGAAATCTCAGGATTGCACCACCACACTCAGCTGGGCTTTTCTTTCAAAAAGAGATTTCTCCAACACTGGTATTAAATATTACAACCACCAAAAGTAATCTTCCTATTGTCAATAGGTGTGGATGAAGAGAGACCAGTGGATGCTGTAAAACCAGGCAGCTGGGATAGAAGGCCTGGATTCTGTTTGGATGTGACACTAAGGTGAATTGGGACAAGTGGTGACCTCTTGGAGACTTGATTTCCTCTCCTGAAACATGGGGACATAAAAACCATGTGGCAGTCTTGTTGTCACAAGTAAATGAAATAAAGCTGTGAGATACTTCATTGTTGTTAACTGACATTGAGTTGGGGTCTGACTCATAGTGATCCTATGTACAACAGATAAAATGCTATTTTTAGTGTTTCTCGGCTGCTCATAGGGTTTTCATTGGCTGATTTTTTTTTTTTTTGGAGTGCATTGCTGGGCCCTTGTCCCAAGCCTATAGCACCTGGTGTTTCCAGGAGGTCTCCCATCCAAGTACTAACCAGCCTCAACCCTGCTTAGCTTCTGAGATCTCATGGGATTGGACACCACAGTGCTGCAGCTGCAGGTGAGATACTTCATAAAAAGTCAATAAATATGCTGATTATTATTATTACTACTAATGAAAGAAGAAAAACGAAAAGCAGACCAGACCAGCTCATCCTACCCTTACTGTGCTAGCTCATCAGTCACAAAGTACCCTGGTGGGTTTCTCTATGACCTTCAATAAGCCAAAGTCCCCATATACATTCATCACAAGTAACATGGACACATTTAAATCTCAGGGTCCCCAGAATAGGAGAAGCCCCTGGCTTGTGATTCAGCCTCTCTGCATGTGGCCTCAGTGACCCTGAGGAGCAATCTGGGCTAGCACACCTGACCAAGGGGTATCATCCTTGATCTCAGACAGAAGAGAAATCCCTAGGGCAGATCTAATCTAACCCTTGCCTGATCCTTGGATTCCCTGGGGCAGGGCAGAAAGACCTAAGTTGAAAAGGTTAACGGACATTAGAGATCACCCAGTTCAGCTGTTTCCTTTTACATAGGGGCAAAACAAGTTCCAGAGAGGGGAAGATGTGTGCTAGACCCCAGCCGTCTGCTCCGTGGCAGGGGTAACAGGCAGGGGTGGTGTCTCCTGCAGCATTCACCACTTCCTTCACTATGCTCTGAGGTCATTTAGGGAGATGGTAAGGATAAGCAGGGAGAGAAAGGGGAGGGCGGGAGCAGGAAGAGACTCTGGATATATCTGTAGCCTTCCAGGGGTACAGCAGCTGCCCAGGCCTTACAAGAATTGGGCTCCTGCCTCTCAAGAATTGGTGTGAGCTCCTGCCTCACACCAACTCCAGCTGCAGAGAACTTAGAGACGCTGGCTCTGAGGAGGTGGAAGAGGACATTCTCCAGAGAGGACCATCATGACCAACAGGCAGCGGTGCTCAGCCAGCCAGGCCAGGTGGGCCCTTGCTGGCAGTGTCCTGCTGGTTATGGTCACCAGGATGGTGCTGGGCGTCAGTGATCCTCAGGACACCGAGGCAGGTAGGAGCTCCTCTCAAGCCATCTTAACTGGCTGCCCGACTCATGCAACCTCTGTCCCCCAAGGCTTGGTTCCTACCCCAGCTCGATCTGCATCTTCCATGCCCTAATCCTACCAAGACTCCACCACCAGCAGAAAGTTCTGCTGCCTTGAAGTCCAAAGATCTCACCCTTCAGCCCAGACGTCCCTCCTGTGCCCTGGGAAGGACATTCCTTCCTGGGGCTCTCACAGGCACCTCAAGCTCAGCATGCTGAACTCAGCTCATGCCCATCCCCTCACACCTGCTGGGCCCTGCACCTTTTCCCAGTAAAGGGTGCCTCCAGGCTCCCAGGAACCCCTGAACCCAGGGAGCCTCCACCCTCCCTATGCCTCCTGCCTGTGCCTGGTTTCTGAGTCTTGAGGCTCTGTCATCCAACCTCCCACCTTCCTTCCCACCAGCCCTACCCTTGGAGGCCTCAGGGCTCCTGGCCCCTGTGGTGGCTGTCCCCTCCCATGCAGTCTCTGCCATGCTCTGTCTGCAGCCACCAGCTTTCCAAATACAACTCCACTGGCTGCCCTCAGCACTTGCCAAACCCTTGGATAATGTTCCAAGTCCTTTACAACCCAATCCCAGGCCTCTTTCCAACCTTGCTGTGTCCCATTTCTCTGTGATATACCTGGACCAGGCCAACGGATTTTCCTTTAGACAGCTGAGCTCTTTCCCATGGCCACGCCTTCACTTACGCTGTTCTTTTGGTCCAGAATGGACCAAAATGTTCTTTTGGTCTCCCTTCTTGTCAAATGTACACCCATCCCTCAAGGTCCCTCTTTAATGTCCCTCACTCAGTGAACTCCCCCTTTCCTGGGCCCCAGGAGTCCATGCCCTTCCCTCTCCTGCTGCACAGGTGGCTCTGGGTGCATTGTGCATCTGCTGACTCAGGTGCTGGACACGTGGTGGGAGCCAGGGACGGTGATGGGAGGACAGATAAGTCTCCGGGGCTGGGTGAAGCCCGGCACTAACGGCCCTCTGGCATTAGCCACAGGCTCTAAGCAGGATGTGTTCCTCCGCCCTGACGCTGATGTGCTGGATTACTTGTTGAGCACGGGCCAGATCAGCCACCGGGATGGCCTGCTGGTCAACTGGTACCACGGGGCCAACAGCAAGAAGCAGATGATGGCCGCCCTGAACAGTAAGTCCAGCCACCAGGACTGGGGGGATGCAGAGGGGAACAGAGGGGGGCGGGCACAGTGGTCACCACAACATCCAGATGGCTGTTTCTATGGTTGCCAGTCTCCACCTGAGGAAACGGCCTGGGGCTGAGGGAGTGGCTCAGGGTGTGCTGCTGTGAGCTCTGAGCCTAGGATGTGGATAGAAGTCTGATTTCAGGTCACCACGGTCCTGCGCTCGCTCCCAGCCAGCCCTCCCTCAGCCCTAAGCTGCTGACTTTCCCTGCTAAGGAGGCCTTTGCCCTTAAGGGCTAAGAGAGCCAGAGATCTTAACTTGAGGCTCTGCTACTAAAACAAGCTGTGGACATGACAGCATCTTGTGTAACTCCTCTGAGTCTGTCTCACAAAATGACTGCAGACCAGTGAACACATGAATAGTGGTTAGGGAGGACTTCCTGGAGGAGGAGGGCTGCAGGGTAGGGAACAGGGCAGGAAAGGAGCCACATATGTGGCTGCTCTGGGGATTTCCTCCAACTGGGAGCCAACTGCAGGACCCTGGGGATTAGGAGGACAACTAGGCAGCAGAGAGAACAGAGGCAAAGTCTGAGGGGATGCTTTGTCCCAGGTCAGCCCTGACACCACACAGGTGCAAAAGGGCCCCTGGCTGGAGAAAGCTGAGGTCCCAACCAGGCAGGGCCAACACCAGGGAACAAGCAGAGGCATTTGGTATAGCTCTGGCCTTGTTTCCTACCTGGGAGTCTGCCAGGTCTCTGGGTGGGCCTGTGGGGAGGGAGGTGGCACCTGATGGGAGCTGGTACAGAATTGTTGTTGTTGTTAGGTGCCGTCGAGTCGGTGTCCGATTCATAGTGACCCTCATAGGGTTTTCAATGGCTGACTATTTTGGGATTGCCTTGGGAGTGGATTGCCAGGTCCTTCTCCCATTTTTGTGGTGCTGGGAATTGAACTCGGGACCTCAGAGACTGCAGCACAGTGCTCTACTTACTGAGCTAAATCTCAGCCCGGTACAGAATTAGGCGGTTGAAATCATCTTGAATGCCATAGGTCATCCTTGTGGAGCATAGGAGGCCAAGCATAGGTGTGGAAGGCAGCAGAACCAGGTTCAAATTTTACCTTGGACATTTTCCAGCACAGTAATTTGGGACAAAAACTCAGCTTTCCTCTCCCTCCTGGAAAATCAGACACCTAGATTTTAGAGAAACTTACTAAAATTTTCTATGACATTGGGTGAGCTCTTCAGCCCCTAGGCCTGGGCTGGTTAGTTTTTTCTATCATAAATTCACTCAGGCATCATCATCATCATTGAAAAACCTTTCTAGAAGCACTGTGGTTTTTTAGTTTTTGAAATATTGTGGGTTAGTTGGGCCCGGGCATCACATAGGCTAGGCAAGTGCTCTACCACTGAGCTACACCTCCACCAATTTTTAATTTTTAAATTTTGATATAGAGTCTTACTAAATTATACAAGCTGGCTCTGGCCTTGAACCTCTGATCCTCTAGCCTCAGCCTCCCGAATCACTGGGATGACAGATGTGCACCACCATTTCTGGCTGGATACAATTCTCTTGGGCCTGGTAACATGTAGACCCGGGGCATCCAAGCACTAGTCATTTCTTACTGGACCTTGATGTCACAGTGTAGGCTCCAGAGGGCTGGTGCTGAGCAAGCAAATGCATGGCTGGCCAAGGCTGAGCAGCAGAGAAACGGGGTCTCACTGAGTGCACTGAGCAGCTGACTTAGCTAACCTAGGACAGGGCGGGGCACCTCCTTAAGGAAGTGATGTTTTCCACCAACACTCAAGGTGGCCTATGTGGTGGCCTAGTAATGCTGTGGAAGGAAGAATGTGCAGGCAGCAGTCACATGTGAGAGCCCAGAGATGGGGAGGATGAGACAATCCACAGCCTGGTCTGTGACGTGGGGTCCAGGGACCCGCATGCCTGAACCCTCTGGGGAGCACATTAGAGATGGAGAATCTCAGCCGTGCCTGGGTCGCTGATCAGAACCTGCAATTTGACAGCTCCTGGATGACGCATGTGCAGGGTAAATGGGAGCAGATGGAGTGGCTGGAATCTGGGGAAGACATGCGGGACAGGAGATGAGATTGAAGAATGTAGTGGGCCTGTCAGGAAGACCATAAGGATACAGGAAGGAATGAGGATTCAAATCTCAGGGCAGAGGGTGGGTTGGAGGTGATTGGTTTTGTTTTTGAACAGGAAATGCCATGATCAAGTAGAGGTTTAGAACACTCTCTGTGGCTGTGCAGCAAACAGGGTTGGAGTGAGCAGGGCAGGAGGGAAGAAGAGCAGTCAGGGGCTGGGAGTGGACAGCAGAACAGGCCCCTCCTGAGGCCACTGTCTGATACTGCTGGAGCTCAAACTGAGGCCTTCTTTGCTCAACTGCACCCCCAAATCCAGTGCCCCTGCCATGGTCATCCAGAGTCTGCTTTCCTTTAGAAAGGTCTGAACCCTGCCAAAGGGAACCCTCATAGCCAGGGATGGGAAGTGCACCTGAGAGAGAGAACCAGATGAAGTTCAAGGGTAAAATTCACAGTGCTCAGGGCTGGTGAGGAGATGGTGAATGGAGCAGTGCTATGAACTTGAGGCAGGAGCATAAATCAGAGCAACTTTTCCGGAAAGTATCCTGATTAACAGGAACTTTAATGTGGTCCTGTGTTGCTCTGATTCAAACTCCTCAAGGGACATCAGAAATAACTAGAGAAGCCACAGCACCTGTAATCTCAGCGCCTTGGAGGCAGAGGCAGAGGGAGGATGATCTCAAATTCAAGGCCATCCTAGGCCACATAGCACGACCTTGTCTCAAAAACGAAAAAAAGAAAAATCAGAATAAAGCAGGCACCTTTATTTATTAGTTCTGAAAAACTAGAAACTACCAAAATGCCTCAGGGATAGGAGGAATGTCACTTACCTTGTAATGTTGTTGTTGTTAGGTGCTGTCGAGTTGGTATCCGACTCATAGCGACGCTCACAGGGTTTTCAATGGCTGACTGTTTCGGGATTGCCTTGGGAGTGGATTGCCTTGGGAGTGGATTGCCAGGTCCTTCTCCCATTTTTGCAGTGCTGGGAATTGAACTCGGGACCTCAGAGACTGCAGCACAGCGCTCTACCAACTGAGCTAAATCCCAGCACTTACCTTTTAATGAGCACCCCCCCAAATAGAATTTTTTTTTTTTTCAGTACTGAGGTGTTGAGCCAGGTCCTTACACATACTTTGCAAGTGCCCCACCACAGGGCTACCCTATCAGTCCCTTTTTTGTTCTTTATTTTATGCCAGGGTCTTAAACTATACAGGCTGCCTCTGCCTCACAATCCATCCACCTCACCCTCGCTCAAGTGCTGGGATTACAGGCATACACCACTGCACCAATTCATGTTTTTTTTTTTTTTTTTTTTTTCATGAGATGTATAGGTAATTGTGAAAATGTGTCATAATGTTGAAGGTAAAAAATAAAAAATTATAAATGCCATGCAGTGTTAACTGTGAAAAATCCATGTACAGACAAAAATGAAAGAAAATACATCTAAATGAGAACTATAATGAAGATGTAAATATTATCCTTTTCTAGTTTTATATATTTTTCAAATATTCTATAAAAGATATGTAATACTTTTTTGTTTATTTGTTTGTTTTGAGATGAAGTCTTGCTGTGTGGCACAGGCTGGCCTGGAGCTCACTGTGTAGACCAGTCTGGCCTTGAACTTGTAGAGATCCTCCTGCTTCTCCTCCAGGGTACTGGGATTATAGGCGAGGGCCACCACACCCAGTTTGTAATGCATTTATGAAGCTAAAATCTGTCTAAAAAAACTGATTAATTTCCTCCTCTTAAACAGGCAGTGCCATGGCCTTGGAAGCTGACATCAATGTACAAAAACTCAACACAGAACCCGAAACAGAGATTCCCATCATGGGAAACATCAGGAACATGGACAGTGTCAACACACTGCAGGGCTGGCTGGGGACGGTGCTGGCCTCTACCCAGAAGGGTAAGGACAGCTCTGGCGCCTCCCTGCCTCCCCAGCCCCATGTCCTTGTGTAGGGGCCCTCCTGGTGAGGTGAGGCCCCATTGCTCCTTTCTGGCTGCCTTGGCTTTGCTCCCATTGCCCAGGCTCCGTGAGGACTGGGTGAGGAGGGAGGAGCAGGTACACAGCCAGGTGATCTTTCCAGGATGCACAGGGGAGGCAGGAACACGAATGTGCAGCTCAGCGGTCCAATGCCACACAGGACCAGGGTGCCCCTCCTGGGACCACAGACTGGAAACAATGTGCTCAAAGTCAGCGCTCTCCCCTCCATGTCTATTGCCAGTGGCAGCCAGAATCTTGGCCTCACCCTGACGCTGCCCTCTCCCTGGACCTCACCTGCTGGGCTGCTGCACCTGTCAACTCCACCCTCTTCCCCCCACTCCCACATCATCCCTCCTGGGCCTCCTTCCTCAGTGGATCCTGCCCCATACTCAGCACCTCTAGTCTCCCATTGTCTAACTGTGACGTGCCCCTGGGTGATGGGTTCCAAAGGCCAATTACATCACTCCACACCCCTGTGTTAAGCTTCCATGGCTCCCCATTGTCTTGGCCTTG
>VMDO01021360.1:0-35610 GCA_007922755.1 Pedetes capensis
GGGGACCAGAAAACCAATAGATCTCCAATCAACAAGAGGACAGCTGGGCACGGAGGCAGAAGAGCTCCAGCTCCTGTTTGTTCCTGTCTGTTCCTGTTCCTGCTTGTTCCTATACAATAAAGTTTTTAGTTATTCCTTTGTAGCTGGCTTCCTGGAAGCCTTTCTGTCCTCACCACTGGTGACCAGTCCAGTTCTGCCGGAAGACCCTGAGCCACTGATCAGTGATCCCCACAATGTTATGATTAAAATGATACCAATCTTAAGGAATTGACTCATGTATTAATTTTTAATAAAGGGAATCCTTTCTTATGTCTTAAACTGACATAAACTTGCACATATTTATGGTGCACAACAGGATGTTTTGATGTAGGTGTGCATTGTGGAATGACTAAGTTAAGCTGCTTATCTTTACCCAATGGTCTTATCATTTGGGAGAGGAAGGGTGAGAACACTTAAAATCTATCCTTTTATCACTTTTCAAGAATACAATAAATTGTTGCTACTATACTCACCAGGCTGGGATTTAGCTCAGTTGGTAGAGCGCTGGGCTGCAGTCTCTGAGGTCCCAAGTTCAATTCCTAGCACCCCAAAAATGGGAGAAGGACCTGGCAATCCACTCCCAAGGCAATCCCAAAACAGAGGGTCGCTATGAGTCGGATACCGACTTGATGGCAACTAACAACAACAACAACAACACTATAGTCACCAACTTGTTTTTGTTAAGGGCCATGGAATTGTGTCTGACTCATAGTAACCCTATGTACCAGGGAAGGAAATGTTCCCTGACCCTGCACCATGCCCAGCACTGTGTCAGTCCCTCCCTGCTCTTCATAGGGTTTTCAGTGGCTGAGTGTTTCGGGAGTGGGCTGCCAGATCACCATGGTGTACCATAAATCTCTAGGGCTTATCCTCCAGGGTACGTCCTTTGACTGTCTCCCCAATATCCCACACCCAGCCTCTGAAAACCAACATTTTACTCTCTGTGAATTTGACTTTCCATTCCTCATATAAGGGAGTGGATGCAATCTTTCTGTGCCTGGCTTAATTTTAAAAACATGTTAACATGCCATGTCTTGTTACTTAATTTGTATTAATACAATGACATGCAGCTAAAATAATAAGTAATCATACATAATTATTAACTAACGTGTAACTACAGTTACAAATTAGTTACAGTTGAAGAGTAAAAGGCATAGCATCTTCCGGTAAATGTGTTTATATGCTCACATGTCAAATGCTGGCATCTGGCTTTGGGGCCAAAAATTAGATGTAAAACCAGCAATAATACCATTAATTTCAATATACTTCATGATTAAACTTTTCCTCCATATTTAATTACAGTGAAAATGATATATTGCCCAAACTGGATCTGTCCAGCAGCTACCTTATTTTTGGTGCCAAGAGGTTGAAAACAAAAGATTTTTTGAATCGCAGTGAAAATGTTTGTGACAATGACAAATAATTATATCATATGACCAGGACAAGACCTAGCCACCTGCTCTAACTTGATGATGGTGGCCCCTCCAAAATTCATGCTAAAACCCAATCCTCCATGCAACAGTATTAGCAGGCCTGGACTTCCAGAGGCTTTGCCCTCATTAATAGGATTAGCACCTTCATCAACGCCTCAAACTTGCATGGAGCGCTCGCCTACCTGTCTTCCCCTTCTGCGGTGTGAGGAAAGATGTCCTTGTCTCTGAAGGACACAGCAACAAGATAGCATATTGGTGGGAGAAAGCAGCCCTCACTGGACACCATTCCAGTGGATGGATGGATGGATGTACTTATGCAGTGCTGGAGGCTGAATGCAGGGCTGAGGATACATTGTTGTTGTTATTATTAGGTGTCATTGAATTGGGTCTGACTCATAGCCACCCTGTGTACAACAGACAAAACACTACCTGACACTGTGCCGTGCCCAGCACTGTGTCAGTGCTTCTCTGCTATCCATAGAGTTAGGCAATATCTTAAAAAATTGCCTATGAACTTACCTTTGTCCCAACAATCCCTCATCTAGGAATTCTCCTTGAAGAGATGTGTTCATCCTAGGCAAGTGCTCTACCACTGAGCTGCACCCACCAACTCCTTATTTTATTTTTTATCTTGAGACAGAGTCTCATTAAGTTGAACAGACTGCCTCTGGCCTTGAACCTGCAATCACCCTAACTCAGCTTCCCAAATAGCTGGGATTACAGGTGTGGGTCACAGTGCCCAGCAGACACCAGTCTTGTCAGTTGCCTCGATCTTGAACTTCCCAGTCTCCAGAGCCCTGAGAAATAAATCTATTGTTTATAAATCACCCACTCTTGGGTACTCTGTTATAGTAGCACATATGGACCAGGATACTGCCTTATTGAATAGTACCCACCAATTTCTTAATATCATAGGTTTTATTTATAGGCTTCACTCATGTATACTGAAAAATGTGGTAGTCTTGGAAAATATTCTGGGTGTATATAAGAGTCATTGTTTTGTATTGTAGCTACCAGGAAACCCATTTTCACACGTTGCTGAGGATACATTGTTGTTGTTATTATTAGGTGTCATTGAATTGGGTCTGACCCATAGCCACCCTGTGTACAACAGACAAAACACTACCTGACACTGTGCCGTGCCCAGCACTGTGTCAGTGCTTCTCTGCTATCCATAGAGTTAGGCAATATCTTAAAAAATTGCCTATGAACTTACCTTCGTCCCAACAATCCCTCATCCAGGAATTCTCCTTGAAGAGATCTGTCCATAAATAGGAAACCTCATACACCTGAAGTGATTAATCATGGCATTATTTGTAATAGCTGCTCATGTGAGACAACCCAGATATCCCCCTGCAAGAGATCAGTTAAAAATCTCCTGGTGCCCCCACCCAAGGGAGTATAATAGAGCCGCACACATGCACAAGAGAGCTGTTTGTTTACATACATGGAGTGATCTCCAGGATGTTCATTAAGTGCTGAAAGTGAGTTGCAGAGCATTGTAAATATCATGCTGAATTTCTAAAAGAAGGGAGGGGAAAAAAGAACCCATAACTGAAAAAAGAAAAGCCTTCAGAAAGATACAGTACTAACTAATGGAAATTATCACTCTATGGGAAACAACAGGGCTATGGGGAAATAACATGCCTTTAAGCTCATATCCTTTGGGCTTTTGAGCCCAGCTAATACTCTACTTATTCAAACGCTGAAATTAAACTAATAGAGAAAGTCAAACTCTGAAATTGGAACTAAATGGGATCAAATAAATTCATCATTCCAAAGACAAAATACCAGCCTCCACTAAGGAGAAACCAGAGCAGAGTGATTTTGAGAGAAAAAGACTCATTCCAGGTCTGGGGCAAGGAAAAAACAACATGCTACTGAATCAGAAGGGCTGGGATTTAGCTCAGTTGGTAGAGCGCTGCTCTGCAGTCTCTGAGGTCCCAAGTTCGATTCCTAGCAGCACAAAAAATGGGAGAAGTGTAGGGAAGAATTGGGAAGAAATTGGCAAAAACTCCCAAACTGGGAAAATGGCGTTTGAATATCTGGTTTGTAAGTTAGAAATCTAGGGAAAATGAACATAGTAACTTGGTTGCATGTTTGTACAAAACCCTTCCTGATTGGACAATTGGACTGAAAGCTGATTGGCTCAGGCCATTCCATGGGCGAACTACATAAAGAGCTGCGCTGCGGCAGCTCGACTCTTTTTTGGCACGGCCTTTCTGGCATCCCTTTCTGCGCCTTCTCGCCTGGCCTGTTCCTGCCCGGACCACAGATGAGGACGCGCCTCTCCCGCTGCTCTCCCCCGAACCTTTGATGAGGAAAAAATGCTCTCCCGTCGCAATCCTCGACAAGGAAAAGAACCTGCTCTCCGTCTGATCACCGAGGAAGCGGCAGCTGTCTCCTCCTGACCACCGAGACGACCAACACAGGTGTTTGCCCCTGGAAGGCAAAAGCGCCTGAGGCTTTTCCTTTCTCCCGTCTCCTCCGGGGTCCTGAGGGCCGCGGGAGTCTGCGCCCCTCACCTGAGGGTCCCGAGTGAATTGTGTTTAGTATCTGTGTGCGCGGCGGCGCAGCCCGTCCAAACCTCAAGGCCGGACTGGGAGGCGCGCGCCCCACAAGAAGGATATGGCAACCCACTCACAAGGCAATCCCTAAACAGTCAGCCATTGAAAATCCTATGAGGGTCGCTAAGAGTCAGACTCGACTTGACGGCACCTAACAACAACAACAACAACAACAACAACAACTGAATCAGAAACTGAGCTAAGCACTCAAACAGTAGTGATAAGGAAGCAGGTCAGACATGCAGAAAAGAACTAAAAAAATAAAATAAAGATTTAAAATATCATCTCATTTATAACACAAAAAGTATAATATATCCAGGAGTCAATTGAACAAAAGACATCTATGTTGACAACTATAAAACATTGCTCAGAGAAATCAAAGAAGATATAAATAAATGGAAAGATCCTTCTAGCTAGTTTGGTAGACTTACTATTATTAAGGTGTCACTTCTCTGGGACACAATCTATAGATTTGGTAAAATCCCTATCCAAATTGCAACTGGATTTTTTTAAGAAATTAAAAAGCTGTTTATAAAGTTTATATGGAAATAAAAATGAGCTAGAATTGGCCAATAACTTTTAAAGAATAAAATAGTTGGGAACAATTACATGGTTGATTGCTTACACTAAAGCTACAGTAATAAAGGCAGTATGACATTGACAGAGACATAGAGATCAATAGAACAAACACTGGCCAGAAGCAAATCCCTGTGCATATGGTCAGTAGATTTTTGACACAATTACCAATGCAATTCTAGGGGGAAGAGAAAAATCTTTTCAACAAATGGTATTTGAATAACTGCATATTCACATTTTTTAAAACCTGGCCATTGACCACTTACTCTCACTACTTGTAAAACTAAACTCTAAGTGCATTATAGACCTAAAGGTAAAAATTTGAAACTTATGAAACTTGTAGAAGAAAACTTAGGAATTTTGAGACTTTGGTCTAGGAAAATATTTCTTAGCTAGGACACAAAAATTTGAATTATAAGGGGAAAAATTATAATTGGGGCTTCATCAAAATTGAAAAATTTTAACATTTGAAAGACACTTCTAAGAAAATAACAAGGCAAAGCACACAATGGGAAAAATATTATATACTGGATACTATACAGAGAGAGGCAGAGGGGGAAAGAATATAAGTCCTTTGATATATATACATTATATACATTATTATTTACATTACATATAATATATATTGCTCATATGCATTATATATACACATTTGTCAACAAAAGACTTGTATTCAAAATATATAAAGAAGTTTTAAAATTTAATAATAAAGGCAAACAATCCAAAATATAGCAAACAGAATCTTTCAGCAGCTGCTTCCCCAAAGAAGATAAGTTGCTTGAAAGTTTGCTCAATACAGATAGTCGCCAGGGAAATGAGATACCAATTCACACACACAGGATGGCTAAAAGGAAGTGACCAGCAGCCAAACCCTGGCCAAAATGTGTGGCATCTGAACTCCCACGTTGCTGATGGGAACATAAAAAGGTGCAGACACTTGGGAGAATTGCTGGGCAATCTCTTCAGAGGTTGAACATATTATATAACGCAGTGATTTTAGAAGTAGATGTTGACTCCAGAGAAATAGAAGTGTGTTCAACACCAAAACCTGTATGCAAAGGCCACAGCCCCTTTATTCATAAGAGCCCCAAAGCAGAAACAACCCAAACATCCACCTGCAGGTCAGAGGAACAAAATGTGCCGTGTCTGCATGATGTGATACTACACAGCAATAAAAAGGGAGGAACTCTGGGTACCTGGGACAGTACAGTGAACCTCAAAAGTTATCACACTAAGTGGAAGAAGCCAGCCAGGAGACTGTGTAAAATGTTATTTAATTACGTGAAATTCAAGAAAAAGCAAACTAATACATTGCTGCAGAAACCCCATCAGTGGGCACCTGGGGAGAATAGGGGTGGGCGATGTGAGGAGGGCTTGAGAAGGATTATTAGGAAAAGTTTCTCCTCACGGAAACATTCTGTATCATGACGATGGCCACAGTTTCATGGTATACACACCTGTTTCACTTAAAATGGACTGACTGAAGGTGATTCCTCCCTACCATATTTAGGTTATGGACATAGAGAATGATTTAATTAGTAGTAAAATAAAAGGCTGAGATTAGCTCAGTTGGTAGAGCACGACTCTGCGGTCTCTGAGGTCCCGAGTTCAATTCCCAGTACTGCAAAAAATGGGAGAAGGACATGGCAATCCACTTCCGAGGCAATCCCAAAACAATCAGCCATTGAAAACCCTAAAAGGGTTGCTACGAGTCGGACTCAACGGCACCTAACAACGACAACAACAAAACACTGACGATATATTTTTAAAAACGAACCATAATCTGCCTAAGCCTCTAGACCTTCGTGGCCAATTTTCAGAGAACACAATAGACAGGTAAAGCACCAACTACGAAATGGGAATGCAACCTTCAAAGGGAAGCTCTATAGGACAAATGGTTCTGTTCAGTTTCTTCAGCAAATAAACCATAGAAGGTTATACAATAGACCACAATGTGTAATTTAGAGGAACTAAGCATAATTAAATGTGGGACAGTGTGGGAAGGGCTGAATGAACTCTCATGCAGTCTTGGAGACTTACAGTTAATTGTGTGTGTGTGTGTGTGTGTGTGTGTGTGTGTGTGCATGTGCTTAAATCTAGGCAGCAAGGGAAGTATTCCAAGGGGGCTCAGGGCTTTTCTGTTGGGGTCATAGGACTTGGATGGTTCTGTCTATTTTTGATTTGTAAATGGAATTGCTTTTAGTTAAAATATATACAATATATTTAGGAAATGGGAGAAGGACCTGGCAATCCACTCCCAAGGCAATCCCGAAACAGCCATTGAAAACCCTCTGAGGGTCGCTATGAGTTGGATACCTATTCTACGGCACATAACAACAACAACAACATATTTAGGAAGGCTGAGGGAGAGAGAGTGGGGGGAGAGAGGGAGAGCCGGTGAGCTAGCAGGATAAAAAGTTGACCTATAGCAAACCAAAATCCATCACTTTCTCTGATATTTTAGAAATTTATAGGACACAATGTCAAATAAGAGAAAGTGTGGCCTGGGTGAATTGCCCGCGCGTCACATTTTTGGAAGCGTTTGTTTTATATAACCTTTCCTTGGGGCATGGGAACGCTCACTCTGTCAGAAATGTCCCACTTCTTGCTCAAGCCGTTCTATTTATTACACACTGAAATGTGCCCGTGTTAAATGCTTAGGGGACTGTATTTAAGGACCACTTAAAGAGTTTTAAATAATTTCCATGTTTATTTCCTCTCCTTTTTTGAGTGCTTTTAAAAAAATGTGTTTGAAATCTGAGTTTGGGGAGTTTAAGCATGGGAAATAATCACGATAGCCTTGTTGTTGTTGTTGTTAGGTGCCCTCAAGTCAGTATCCGACTCATAGCGACCCTCATAGGGTTTTCAATGGCTGACTGTTTTGGGATTGCCTTGGGAGTGGATTGCCAGGCCCTTCTCCCATTTTTGCGGTGCTGGGAATTGAACTCGGGACCTCAGAGACTGTAGCGCAGTGCTCTACCAACTGAGCCAAATCCCAGCCCACGATAGCCTTAGCAGCTCTTATTCTGGAAGCAAAAGCCCCCACTGTACCCATGCTCAGCTCCTATGGGTTCTTCCTGGGGATTGCAGCCCTGGGCCCCTGCTGAGGGTGCTCTGGTGTGCTCACCCTACTCCAATCCTGGGACCTGGAGGATGTGCTTTCTTCTCTGTGACTTGAGTATCAGTGTGGGTGACTGTGCCTGACTATTGTGGGGTCAATTCTAGCAGTCTAATTAAGTGCACTCATGCAGAATGTTTTGGTATGCTCATTTTGTGAAAAATTGTTTCCACTGACATTATATATCACCTACAAAATAACCAGATTTGAAATTTACTAAATAAAATGTAGTTTATGGCCAGCTATCATATTTAATGTTTGATAAACTATTATTCCTCTCAATTAAAAAATATTTAGATTATGAACCTTAAATACATACTCAGAAAGAGAGAGAGACAGAGACAGAGACAGAGAGAGAGAGCGAGAGTGAGAGAGAGCGAGAGAAAGCGAGAGGGAGAGAGAGAAGAGGGGAGGAAAGGAGAGGAGAGGAAAAGGAGATATTGATTTTTGGTAAAAGCTTAAAAACAACCAAACCAAAAATATCCCTTAAAAAAATCTGCCTCTCTCTCACTCTCTCTCTCTCTGCCTAAGTAAACCATATAAAAATATGCTTCTCTAGGTATAAATCTGCATTTAAAATACATAGAAATATGATCAAATAAGACCTTGGAAATGAACCTGAAGCATGAAGACAGAGCCTCACAGGACATTTCCATGAAATATTCACATAAGAGGCATATCCATTTTATACCAGCCATGTACAGTGATCTCTGGTTCTTGCTTTGATCATCTGAAATTATGTTGTTGTTGTTAGGTGCCGTCGAGTCGGTATCCAAATCATTGCAACCCTACATACAACAGGGGAAACACTATTGTCAGTGCTTCTCTGCTGTTCGTAGGGTTTTCAATGGCAGATTAATTATTGGGAGCGGGTTGCCAGGTCCTTCTCCCAAACCTACAGCACCTGGTGTTCCCAGGCGGTCTCCCATCCAAGTACTAACCAGGCCCGACCCTGCTTAGCCTCCAAGATCTGACGGGATCGGATGCCACAGGGCTATGACTGCAGGCTCTGAAATTATAGCTATTGCTTAAAACTGCAGCTTTGAATTTAAATTTTGTTTAGGGGCAAATATATAGAACATGGCGAAATAATGTTGTGATATACATTAAGTTTTTACATCCAGTCATAAAATCTAACATCTCACATTTGAAGCCTAATCTGCCCCTTTTTTTGTACTTATCTTAGTCATGGTTTACATACTGTTTTTGAGAAAATTTCCAGACCGAAAGATGCACGGAATCATGGCTAAAGTCATTTATTTCAGTTGCCCTGTGGTGGTTTTAAAACATGTACACAATGTCGGGTTTCAGTTAGGCAGGATGGGAATGTTCTGGAGAGTCATTGCAGCCCAGTAGGAATCCATTGGACTCTCCTGAATTATACATTTTAAAAGAATTAAGATGGGAAATTTTGTTATGTCGTCTTGTTACCACACACATTTTAAAAATACTAGAGCAATACTAGCCATAGCCCTGTGGAATCCGATCCTGTCAGATCTCAGAAGCTAAGCAGCGTCAGGCCTGGTTAGTACCTGGATGGGAGACCGCTGGGAACACCAGGTGCTGTAGGCTTGGGAGAAAGACCTGGCAGCCCCCTCCCAAAAATCAATCTGCCATTGAAAACCCTAAGAACAGCAGAGAAGCACTGACAATAGTGTTTCCCCTTAACAACAACAACAGAGCAATACTAAGGGCTGGGATTTAGCTCAGTTAGTAGAGCGCTGCTCTGCAGTCTCTGAGGTCCCGAGTTCGATTTCCAGCACTGCAAAAATCAGAGAAGGACTTGGCAATCCACGCCCTAGGCAACCCTGAAACAGTCAGCCATTGAAAACCCTATGAGGGTCGCTATGAGTCGGATACCGACTGGATGGCACCTAACAAAAACAACAACAACAACAAGAGCAATCTACATTAAAGAAAAATCGTCTGTGCCTATTCTTTTTTGACATTCTCCCCTTTAAAGCATGGAGTGCAATTCTTCTCCCCTTGAATGACGACCTGACTCAGTAGTTATGCTGAAGGAGTAGAGCGTGGTGGAGGTGATGCCGTGTCACCTCCCTGGCCAGGCCCTGAGAATACACTGGCCTGGCTCTGTGCTAGAGTCTTGTTCTGCGGAAGAATGGAGGTCCTGCTGCACAGACGGTCAGCCTCGGGGAGAGGCCTGCACAGAGGCAAGGTGAGGCCCACCAGCAGCCAGCGCCTTCAATGCCTTCCTTTAGTTGTTGTTAGGTGCCATCAAGTTGTGTCTGACTCAGAGCAACCCTCAGGGTTTTCAATGGCTGACTGTTTTAGGATTGCCTTGGGAGTGGATTGCTGTTTCCTTCTCCCATTTTTGCGGTGCTGGGAGTCGAACTGGGTACCTCAGAGACTGCAGTGCAGCACTCTACCAAGTGAGCTAAATCCCAGCCCTTCATTCAGTAGATGCGCAAACTAAGACCCATGCTGGGTAAACACTTTGCCCCAGATGCACCTGGGTTAGCAGCTGCCAGTCCGGTGCACAGATGCTGCACACGGATCTGTCAAGGTCGTCATCTTGGGTGAGGCGGATCTGCCACTCACAGTTTCATCAGCCACCAGAGAGCTTGTCAATTAGTCCAGAAACCATGCCCTGCTGAGCGCATACCGAAGGATGCCAGGATTGGACCTGCGCCCAGGTCCCAGTCCTTACTGGCCCAGGAGCAGGTGGAGCTGGGGAGGCCACACAGGGCGTTGATCCCCGCGTGGGCCACCTGGCACCACACTGCTCTACAATGGATTCAAATCTCGACAGACCTCTCCTTCCCACCTCATTCCGCTCCCGCAGCCCTGGCAGGGACCCATGCGTGAGAAGAAATCCTACACTGCAACAGCACCAGCATCGCTGACCTCCTGCCCACAGGTTCTTCCAGAAAGGTCTGGTTAAAAAGTTAAACTTGGGTGCCGGGCGCCGTGGAGCACGCCTGTAATCCCAGCGCCTCTGGAGGTGGAGGCAGGAGGATCGCAAGTTCGAGACCAGAGGCAGTCTGCGTCACTTAGCGAGACTCTGTCTCAAAAAGTAAAAAATGGGCAGGGGTGCAGCTCAGTGGTCCAGCACTTGCGGAGCATGCAAGCGCGAGGCCCTGGGTTCCACCCTCAGTACAGGAAAAAAAAAAAAAAAGAAAGAAAAAGAAAAGAAAAAAAGAAAAAAGAAAACTTGGATCAAGAGCAAGATGATACTGTATTCTGTGGACACTTTTGAAGAAATCCAATGATTTAATTAAATTTATTATTTGTAAAACCCAAGATCAACTCAATGAAAGGAGTTTTGCAATTTACTATTGCCTAGATTTTTTACTTCTGGAGAGTTTGAATATTATTTCTTTCCTTTTTCTCTTCTCCTTTTTCTTCTTTCTTCTTTTCCTTCTTAGTTGTTTATTATTTAGTCCCTAACCATTTTTAGCTAGTGATTTATTTTACCTGGTTATTCATTCATCTTTATTTTCAACAAAGTTCATGACATGCCCCTGAGTTTTTTAATCTTCTTAGCGGAGTCTGTCTCCCACAGTGTTTTAGAGGATTTTTGAAAAATAAGCTTTGTGGGCTTTCTGTGCGTGTGAATATATTTACCTTGTCCTCACCTTGGGGTTGCGTTGTAACCGGGAAGCCTCTTATTTATAACCACACCTGCTCCTGGGAATCTGGAACCAACCTGACCCCCACTGCCCAGTGGGTGATCAGTCTTTTCTATCCCCAAGCCCTTAGGGCTTTTTCTTTGTCTTTAATGGACTTAAATTACAAGTATGTGGTGGCTTTTCTTGTTTCTGCAATTGGGATTATGTGAGTCTTTGTAATCTGAGGTTTTTACATTTTAACTTCTTGGAAATTTCTACTCTTTTGGAAACGTGTTTTTTCTTGGAGCACACACACTATCTTTTACATATATGTGTGTACACTCATGAGTGTGTATACACACTGAGAGCATCAAAATCTATACACATTTTAAGTCTTAAACTTACAATATTCAATATTCACTGTTAACAAAAGATGAAATCAAAGCCTGTAGCAGTAACACTGTGGTGTCCAGTCTTGTCAGATCTTGGAAGCTAAGCAGGGTTAGGACTGGTTAGTACCAGGTTAGTGCATGGTTAGTCCTTGGATGGGAGACCGCCTGGGAACACCAGGTGCTGTAGGCTTGCGAGAAGGACCAGGCAACCCACTCCCAAGAAACAATCAGCCATTGAAAACCCTATGAATAGCAGAGAAGCACTGACAGTACTGTTTCACCTGCCGTATGTAGGGTTGCTGTGAGTCAGACACCCACTTGTTGGCACCTAACAACAACAATGCCTGAATCATTCACAAATTATTCATTCAATCAACAACTATTTATTGAATACCTACTAAATGTCAGACCTTGGGATACACTAGTAAACCCAAAAGTGATCTTGTGGATCTTAAAATAAACTTTATACATAATACATAAGTAAATTGAAGCATGTTGAGGTGCTAAGTGCTATTTTTTTAAAAAAAAGTTGAAAAGAAAGTGAATCAGGAGTAATGTGGGGTTGGGGTTATAGTTTTAATTAGGGTAGTCAGAGTTGTTCACAATAAGAAATTGAATCTTGATCTAAGACAACAAGAAGTTTTTTGTTGTTGTTGTTGTTGTTGTTTGTTTTAAATAGAGTTGTATACCACTACTGGGAATATACTCAAAGGGATACCAGTCATCATACCACAGAGACACCTACATCTCCATATTCAATGTAACACTTTTCACGGTAGCAAGGATATGGAACCAACCAAGGTGCCCATCAACAGAAGAATGGATAAAAATATATGGCACATATACACAGTGGAATACTACTCAGCAATAAAAAAAATGAAATAATGTCATTTGAAGCAAAATGGACGGAACTGGAGAACATCACCTTAAGTGAATGAACACAAGCTCAAAAAGAGAAATACCATAGCTTCTTACTCATATGTAGGTACTGAATCATACCTAAAGGAAGAAAAAATCCTGTACATAAATTGATATATCAAAAATGCACAATTAAACTTAGCAAAGAAGGGACAACATAAAGGATAGAAAGGAGGAGGGAGGGAACTAGCAGAGGGAAGTGAAGATTGTGGAAGGTGGGATGGGGAGGAGGGTCAATGTGGAGGGATGAAGGGGGAGAGGACGATCTCAGTGCAAACAGGGCAACTTCATGAGTATTTTGGAAAAATGGGGAAGATAACTCAGATATGCATTTGAGTTTTACTACATATTAGCCATAGGGCTCCATAAACTTCATGGGTTGATGAACATGGTGCCAGAAGTGATGTGAAGGATGTATAATGGAAAAAGCCAGTGCTGTGTTACTCGGTACCCCATCATCATTTACTAATAAAGGGAGATAAAAAATTTTAAAAAAAAACCAGAGTTGAGGGTATAGCTCAGTGTTACAGCATGAGATTGTCAGGCATGAGACCCTGGGTTTAATCCCCAGCCCTGGGGTGGGGAAGATAGAAGGGGATGCTGTACCCCACCCAATGTTGAGGTCAACTAACAGCTCGTAGAATTAGTCACCGTTTCTAAACAGGTATCAGCCCTATTTTGTACATCATTTCTACCCATTCTTATCAATCTTTATTCAGAGATTTCTATGAAGTTATGAATGCTAAGAATTAGAGAATTAAATGTAAATAGCATGTTACCAGCCTCAGGTAAAGCGACACAACTTCGGAAGAGCAGGGAAGAGACAGAGCAACACAATGAAGACTTACCAAGAGCTGTGGAGGTCCACGCCCTGCACCCTCCTCACCTACATTATTCACTAACTGCTCATAGTGGCTTTCATAGATGAAGACACTGAGGCTTAGGGAGCTGGGCTGTTGGCCCAGGACCCACACAGCTACTGGATGGAAGGGTGGCTACCCTGGACTGTGACCAAGGGGTTCCAAAGCCCATCCTTTTCCTTAGTCCAGGTTCTCAAAAGGTCAGTTATCTGTGACACCCTGCAATAGCCTGAGGCAGGCGTCATGGTGCACACCTGTAGTCCCAGCAGCTTGGGAGGCAGAGGCAGGAGGATGGCAAGTTGGAGGCCAGAGACAGTCTGTGTCATTTAGGAGGACCCTATCTCAAAATAAAAGAAACAGAAAGGGAGTTGGGGTGCAGTTCAGGAGTGGAGTGCCCTGGGTTCAATCCCTCAGTACCATAATAGACAGACAGACAGACAGACAGACAGACAGATGACTGTTGTTGTTGTCAGGTGCCGTCAAGTCGTGTTCGACTCATAGCGACCCTCATAGGGTTTTCAATGGCTGATTGTTTTCGGGATTGCCTTGGGAGTGGATTGCCACGTCCTTCTCCCATTTTTGTGGTGCTGGGAATCGAACTCAGGACCTCAGAGACTGCAGAGCAGCACTCTACCCACTGAGCTAAATCCAAGCCCCCAGATAGATGATAGGTAGATAAATAAATAGAAACTGCAGCGTCTAGGAGACCTCGCAGGTGTACAGAATCCAAGCACCGGGAAATAGAGACTAAGAGGAGGTAGGAATCTGGCCACAGACTTATGTAACCAGCCCCTCCCTACCCCAGTTCAGGCTTTTCACGCACCCACAGGCTCTACCACGTGGCCTGAGGGTCCCCATCCTCACACAGATGCTTAGCTCCTGGGTACTCCTAGGGACACACAGCTACTCATGGTTTTAAGGTCACCTCAATCCCATATTTATGCTTTTTAAAAACTGGCCCCAGAATACAAGTTTCTCTTTCCTTCCTCCTCTACAGCAGTGATTTCTCTTTAACAGAAGCGAGGCACATCTCTTACTTTGACAAATTACTCTGCAGTGTGAAACCCAGCCCCTTGGTGGAGGGAAAAGAGGAACATCCGCGCCACTGGTGAGAAGTGGATGCTTTCCCAAGTGGATAACAATCCCTTGTTCAATTTACATGATGACACGCAGGAAGATTTGAAGGAAGAACTAATAGACCTGTCCGTTAATGATCATTAATTTTTAAATTTTTAGGTCACTGTAATCTTTGGCATATCACTCTGATTTTGAAGAATTACCACCGTGAAAGTCCTTTTATCTTCTTATTGATGTCAACGAGTTCTTTGAACACTTACATGTATTTTAGAACGTAAGATGAGCTCTGTCACATTTTAACAATGCCACATTCATCCATATGCATTCAGTCACATATAAACCAACTGTGAAAATACTCAACCACTTGGCTAAAAGATGTAATGAAATGTCATGTGTTTAACAATTACTTATTAAAGCTTACACTACATTAATCTGTATTTATCAACTGCCAATTTAATAGTACTTTTAATAATAAATAATGACCTCAGCCAGAATAAATTTCTTTCCTTTTTTCTTTTTCTTTTTTGAAATTCTATTTCTTTCTTTGGGTGCCTGGGTATTGAACCCAGGGCATTGTGCTGCTAGGCATTTGCTGTACCAATGACCTGCACTCCAGTCTCTCTTTTATTTTTTATTTTGAGACAGGGTCTCACTAAGTTGTGCAGGCTGCCTTTGGTCTCCAACTTGCAATCTTCTCGTTTTAGCATCCTGAGTTCCTGGGATTACAGGTGTGTGCCATGGCTTCTGGATCAGAATAAATTTTTCAGCAGACTGTTATAATCACACTAACTTAAAATTTTTTCAATGTACATCCTCTTATTTTGGCAAAGAAGGATTGAAGGCTGATCCATAGAAGTCTTTCAGTCACAAAGTATATTACACTTAGAGAAAATTCTAAGCAGAAATAAAATACAAATGCAAATAGAAAAAATAAAGCCACAGTATTTCTAACAATTAAAGGATAGTTTGTATATTTTTGGTGTTTCCCTTTGTTCTGAGATAAGATCACACTACCTAGCGTAGGTTGGTCTGGAACTTGCTATGTAGGCCAAGATGGCCTCAAACTCATGATCCTCCTGCCTCTGCCTCCTGAGTCTCTGGGATTATAAGGGTGTCATCATGCCTGGTTAAGTGTGTTTGTTTCTTCAGTGGATGGTGGTGGCTATCAAATCACTATGATATCAGATTCCATTGTTGTTGTTGTTGTTAGGTGCCGTCGAGTCAGTATCCGACTCATAGCGATCCTCTGTACAACAGGGAAAACACTATTGTCAGTGCTTCTCTGCTGTTCATAGGGTTTTCAATGGCAGATTGATTTTTGGGAGGGGGTTGCCAGGTCCTTCTCCCAAGCCTACAGCATCTGGTGTTCCCAGGAGGTCTCCCATCCAGGTACTAACCAGGCCCAACCCTGCTTAGCTTCCGAGATCTGACGGGATCGGATGCCACAGGGCTATGGCTGCAGGCTCAGATTCCATTAGATCCATTAAAAATAATGATAGAATTACTCACAGTGTCACTATGAGTCGGACCCAACTTGACAGCACTTAACAACAACAAATGTAAACACATATAATATTCTAAAAATTTGCATCTTTCACAAATGTGATAGCACCATTTGGATTTTGAATTAAAAATATTTTAGAGTGTAGGTTGCTTTTCAAAGTTTTTTTTTTCTGTTAAAGTCAATGAGTCAAAGCAGGTGGGGACCACTGCTGTAGAGTATTAAATATTATATGTTTAACAATTACTTATTAAAGTTGGGGGGGCTGGAATTTAGCTCAGTAGGTAGAGCAGTCTCTGAGTCCCTGAGGTCCCGAGTTCTATTCCCAGCACCACAAAAATGGGAGAAGGACATGGCAATCTACTCCCAAGGCAATCCTGAAACAATCTGCCATTGAAAACCCTATGAGGGTCGCTATGAGCCGGACATGACTTGATGGCACCTAACAACAACAACAACAATTAAAGTGGGACTTATAAAATCCCACAGCCTCTGGGACTCAAGCGGTTGAAATAACAGCGCATGTAAGGGGGTTGGATTAGGGAACTGGAGTTGGGGACTTAGAAGGTACGAATGAGACCTGAAGGCAGGTCTGTGAGTCTTGAGGAGACAGATTTATGCTTGCCATCCACGTCGTTAAATTCAGTCAGATGAGGAATTCAGAAAGATGAAAAATGATCCTGGAAAAATTAAAGTTTGAGGTTTTTAACTTAGAAGGCAGAGATATAAATTGAGTTATATCAAATGTTAAAATTTAAAGTTAGAAATAGGCCAACAGAATTATAATAGTGTGTAAAGGAGGCTAAAGAAAAGAGCATATCTATATCTTACATTGAAGAAAGAAACAACACAATTGTATATTTTATCAAAATTAAGCACATGCACAATTTTCAATAAGAAAAGAACATCTTGAAATATCTGAACTCTCTAATCTGCTAGAAGACAAAGGCATATTTCTATTTTTCTCTAACCATTTTCAGCTTATGGCATAAATCAAAATCCCCAGGGTCAACCTCTAGAAAATGAAATTTTTTTATTAGAAGAAGTTCGGCCACAATTCAAAAAATTTCAGTGATTCTGCTTTAGCCTGAATAACTACTAAGAATGCTTAAAGAGCTATTTTATGTCCTATGTATGAATTGAAAGTTCTACTATTCCAGAAAAGTAAACTTAATGCATATCAAAAAGTGTATATATCTTTTGTGAGATGGGCATGCTGCATACAGAAAGAAGCCGTGTCTTTGCACCTGGATAATCCACTGTTAGATCTTTATGCTTGCAAACTTAGATCAGAATATGACTCTAAAAGATCCTGGAGAGACTCATTTAAAAATATTAATTACGGCTGCCATCATAACACAGCCAGCGATAATGTGACTCACCAATATATTCAGCTCTGAATTTTCAAACATTAAATTGCCATCCCTAAAAAATGCATAAAATGGTTTCTAATAAATCAAGGGTTATACTATGTGTCAAATATCTGTCTAAAATATCAGGAAGCGATGAATCTAAAAATTGGGTCTTAACTTCCAGTGCACAGATGCTACGATAGCATAAAAGGAATAACACCTAATAACTTTCCATCTCTGAATATTATCTCTGAAATACTGACACTGGAGCACAAATTATGGTGTAAGCCGGTGTAAAAATGCTAAAGGAACACTGAATCTCTCTTATGCCATAAGAGTCTTTAATCCTCTTTTGCTTGTGTGTGCACACATGTGAGTTCGTGTGTGTGTGTGTGTGCAAACTGCATTTCAGAACAGACCTATAAGCACTGACCTTACCCAAAGATGTCTGACTAAGGATTTAAAACTCATAAAGTTCTTATTACTGACCCTTCCTCTGTAAGGAATAAAATCTGACTCTTCCTTGGGTGAAAATAATAAGTGTCTATTACACATGACAAAAAAATAATATGACTTTCTCTGTGAGCTATGTTGACTTGGGAAAATGTACTTTGTCCCTGTTTTGAAGACAGAATTTTCTATAGCAGAAAAAAAAATTATTTAGATGACGATGTCAGAAATTGTGAGCACTGGGTTCCTATTGATCTGATCAAGACCGATAAGAGAGTTGCAATTTGGTCCAGAAAATAGTCAGGAAGGAAACGCACTTGGTGATTTCAGCCTTCATCAGAAATTGCTGTCCGACTATTGACTGGACACAATGGTGAGGCGTGATGGTTTCAGAGGACTACTGCTTCTTAGGTGGGGCAGCCAGACCTGGGCTTCTTCAGTAAATGAGGATGAGGAGACCACTCCCAATTGCTATGCTGAGTTTATGTAAAGATTAAGTCTCATATGCAATTGGGGGGTCAGCATCTGTGTCCATTCCTTCACTCCCTGTTTTCCTCTCTTGGTTTCTCAAACTTCTCTGCGAAGCAAAGACAATATAGGCCTTGAGCCAGGAAAGATGCCTCGTTGTAAGACTTGAGTCTTGGCTTCCTAACTACACCCTAAGTAGAGAGTGTGGCAACAGTTTGCAAGCAATGCAGTTATAGGACAGGAGAAAAATGGAGGAGGAGACAGTGTGTTATCAGACTTTCATCACTGTGACAGCGTGGAGAGAAAAAAACAGAAAGGAGAGAGGAATTATTTTGATCTCATGGTTTCAGAGGATTCAGCCCATGGTTTGCTGGTTCCATTGCTATGAGCCTGTGGCATATGCAACTGGGGTGGGGCAAAGCTGCTTGCCTGTTGATGGACAGGAAGTGAAAGAGATGGGAAGAGGCCAGGGACAAGATGCCCTTCAAAGGTGCCCCACCCTACTTCCTCCAGCCGGGCCCTGCCTTCCCAAGTTCTCGCCCCTCTCAAAAGAGCACTGCCAGCTGGAAACCAAGCCTTTAACACAGTCTGTGGGCAAGGCAGCTCATTCACACCGGAAGGGAATGGAAGGCTGCCTCCCTGGGCTGGGAGTCTTAATGAACCACTTCCGCCGTAGGTCTCAAGCTATCAAATGGGTGACAGAATTCTTACCCTACATAAGTCAGAGGTTTCAGGTGGCTTGTTTGAAAGTCACTTTTAAAAACCTACAGTGTCACAGAAAGGATTTGCCATTGAACATTTCTTTTATCCCCCTTGTTTATACATTTCCATTTCAGGAAAAGGTGTGATTTAATATCAAGAAAGCGGATGCTGTAGTCAGCACCTGATTATTCATGGTTAGAGAGCAGATGTCACACGTGGATAGTGCCTCTCACTCCATGAGTTTAACCTTCTTGCTCAGAGGACATTAAACTACCGGGAATCA
Source organism: Pedetes capensis (assembly GCA_007922755.1). Taxonomy (NCBI): domain Eukaryota; kingdom Metazoa; phylum Chordata; class Mammalia; order Rodentia; family Pedetidae; genus Pedetes; species Pedetes capensis. The sequence continues at coordinate 19,306 of VMDO01021360.1, forward strand.
TGTCCTTCCTGAGGAATGGCAAAGCTCCATAAGGAAGATGCGTTTAATCAGAGCTTCTCTGTGGCTAGAAACACCCCGGAAGCCTGTGGACTGCCAGATGCTGTCCACAATCATTTTAATCTGAATTCTTTCCAAGCCCAAAGATTCACATAAAAAATACCGTTCGCTTCCTAGCCATCTGCTTTAGGTGTACAAGGACTTCCTCCAAGTTTAATTTTCCTAATTCATATTTTTAGGCTAAAGTTAGAAAATAGTCTGCTGTGTTTCGGTTTTCCTAGTGCTCTATCAATGTTAGTAGCTATTTCTGTGAAGTGCCAGTTTGTGTGTGAATATCTGTGTGTGTGCAAGAATGTGTGTGTTTAATGCCAATGTTACACTCTGGGAAGAAGTCAAGGGAGATTAATAGGGTATGCGATTTCTAATACCAATAGGATATTAGAAGAAAATAGGAGAATAATTACTTGAGTACATAAATAATTGGCTTTGTCCTTATTATTTTGCATTTGTTGAATCTGTCATTTATATCTTTAATAAACTTCACCATTTTCTCCAAAGTGCATCCCAGTTGTCTTTATTGTTTGCATAATGGGAGGTCTCATTATGAAATATATTTTTATTGTATAAACAAATTTCTAATCACTGTTAAGAGATTGTTCATGACCATGTAACACTGAGGAAAGTCTAAACAAGGTTAAGGCCTGCAGAGTATGTCATTTAATCCCACTTAGTCCTTGTTCTATTGCTGTTATACATATATACCCCTAGAAAGCATATATTTTTTAATCTTTTGTTGAGACCTAGATAAGCCACTTTGGAAAGGAGTCACATTTAGTTCAAAATTCCAAATGTCATAACGTAATGACAATTAAGCCTGTGATTACACTATTGATTGCAATTCTAATTGTATTAAAAGTTGAATACATTTATGTTAATAAAGGTTTATTAAATAAGTTTTGTGTCTTATTGTTCAGTATTTTCACTGTTTATTGAAAATCACATTTTGAGGAAATGCATTTCCACTTATTTGTGTACATAGAGCTGTTCTCTCTTCTTGGTGGTCTCAGATGAGCAGACAGAAGCTAAAGAGGGAATCGATGTGAACTGACTACACTGAGGAGCTCCTGGTAGCCAAGATCATGGAGGCCACCTGAATATAAATCTGTCCACATCCTCCACAAACATTACCAAAGAGCAAGAAGAAATGCACATAAATCCCATGTGTTCTTCACAACTAAGAAAAGAGAGAGAAGACCAAATACTTCTAATTAACACGTAAAACTAATATCAAGATCCAGTAGAATTGGGTTTTTTAAAATTTCTGCCACAAACTTTTGCTAAGAGGAAGACCAGCAGAGGCTCTGGAAAAGGTGCACAGGCATGAACAAAAAGGACTGGGATAAATTACCCTCAGAAACAGAAAGCTCCCTGACAAAGATCCTTACAGACAAGAACACTGACTACAGAGAAGAAATTTAAAAATGAGCCCAAGACTGTGAGATGCAGTGAAGGTGAAGAGGAAGAGAATTGGGAGATTTGAGGATTCAATAAGAAAGCATTGAGGGAAGAAACTCAGGACATTGCAAGATAAAATAAAATAAAAATAAAATCAAAGAGCACATACTTCCTCCCCAATGAAGACATCCAGTGACAAAATTGGACTGCACACAAGGAGAGCACATGCTTGTAAGTCATCTTGTGCCACTGACCATGTGAGTGAAAGAAAGGGACATGAGGATCTTCATTCACAAAGTTCCTGAAAGGAGAAAACCACAGCCTCAAGGTCAAAGCATGTCAACTCCTAAAACTCTCCCTCCTTGCCTGAGGATGTAGCTCAGTGATAGAGCACTTGTCTATTATGCACAAGACCGTGGGTTCAATCCCCAGCATTGCAAACAAAAAAGTCTTCCTCCTCTCTGTCCCAAATAATCATAAAGCAGAAATGATGTAAGAAAAACATCCTAAACTGAGGGTATGAAAAAAAAGCCCTCATGAAACAATTCTTTTCAAAAGTTTTAAAGAAAAAATTAAAATGAGTTGATTGAACTCAGAAAAGAATTTTTAAAAAAGACAAGCATTATATCAGAAATAACTAGGTCGCATAGTGCCCAAGAAAGAACATATTTGAATGAAAGTGTAACAAGAGGCAGATAGAGAAAATGATAGAAAACCCAGAGGAAAAAACTGAGACTTAAAAGAGGAGGAAGAGGAGTAACACTTACTGGGAAAATGATTGAAACAGAAGACAGTCAAAGAAGATCCAACATGTATTCAATTGGATGCCTGCAACTGGAAATCAAATAAGGAAGTAAATATTTAAAGTCATAATCCAGTTAAACTTTCTTTCATCTTCTCATGCTATGGGAGCTTGCATGTTGCTGTGATGCTGTGATTTTGGTTTCTCAGATACCAGCAGGGTCACCCATGGTGGATAGGTTTCAGCTGAACTTACAGACCATGTTAGAGTAGGGAGAAGGACCTAGCAGCCCACTCCCAAAACAATTAGCCATTGGAAACCCTATGAATAGAAGAGAAGCACTGTCATATATAGTGCCAGAAAATGAGCCACTCAGGCTGGAAGACATTCAAGCAATGGCTGGGGAAGAGTTGCTGCCTCAAAATAAAGCTGACCTTTGTGATGAAATGGAGTAAAGCCCCTGGAACCTCCAATTACTGATGTGGCATGACCCAAGTGAAAAGAAACACAATCATTGCAACAATGGGCTCAAATGTAAAAAAAGAAGATTGTGTGTATGGCAAAGTGTAAGGTAGTGTTTTGTTCTGTTGTACCTAGGGTTGCTATGAGTTGGATCTGACTTGATGGCACCTAACAACAAACAACAACTACATAATCACAGAACTCCCTGGGTTCCTGGGAGAACTGACCTAGAATAACAAATTCTGAAACATTTAAGTAAAACAGTTAGATTATAAAGGTAAAGAAAAACATTCAAAGTCTGCCCAAATAAAAAAAATAAAACTGCTTATAAGGGAAAAAGAATCCAATTGGCATTAGTCTTCTAGACTGCAAAACAAAGCAGAATGAAACTGAACAGCACTGTCCAGAAACTCAGGGTAGGGCTGGGAGTGTCACTCACTGGTAGAGCAGTTGCTTAGCATATGTGGATCCCTGAGTTTAATTTCCAGCATCACATAAGCAAACCAACAAACAAAATTAAAAGGAAAAGAAACTCAAAGACAAGAATGATGAGCCAAGACTCAATCTTCTGTCATGTTGCTCTTCAAGCATCAAACCATAGAAAAACAGCTGTAAACATGTAAGAACTTAGGGAATTCTGTATCCATTAGTCTTGGGGAATTTATAAGAAAATGAACTTTATCCTTATGATGGTTTACCTTGATTGCCAACTTGACTGGATAGAGAAACACCTACAAGAATGGTGAAGCACACCTCTGGGTGTGTCTGTGAGGGGGTCTTGGCTACATAATGAGAGTTTCTAGAGACAATCAGATCATGAGGGCTGTCACTTACTGGAGGATTTGACCCATTGATGGATTCAAAATTTGCATAAACTATTGGGAGGTCACAGAACTGTGAAAGACAGGGCATGTTTGGAGGAAGCAGGTCACTGGAGACATGTCCTCAGGGGACTATATCTTGCCCTGGTCCCTTCTTATTACTGCCAGGCTCTTCTTCCTGTTTGCCATGATGTGAGCTGCTCTGCCACACCCTCCCCACCATGATGGACTGAAATTTCTAAAACCTGAGAGAAACAAATCTTTCCTCCCCTTAAGTTGTTTTTTCAGGTATTTGGTCATGTAGTTGTTGTTGTTGTTGTTATATTGTTAGGTGCCATTGAGTCGGTATCCGACTCATAGCGACCCTCATAGGGTTTTCAATGGCTGACTGTTTCGGGATTGCCTTGGGAGTGGATTGCCACGTCCTTCTCCCATTTTTGCGGTGCTGGGAATTAAACTCGGGACCTCAAAGACTGTCACGCAGCATTCTACCAACTGAGTTAGATTTGGTCATAGCAATGATAAAATTGAGTAACACAATCTGGGCTTGGATTTAGCTAGGTTGGTAGAGTGTTACTCTGTATTCTCTGAGGACCTGGGTTTGAGCCCCAGCTCTGCAAAAATGGGAGAAAGACATGGCAATCCACTCCTAAAGAAATCCTGAAAACAATCAGCCATTGAAAACCCTAGGAGGATCATAGTGAATTGGACTTGACTCCACGGCACCTATTAACAACAACAATACAATCTGCCAAAGAAAGACTGGAGAATCAGCAGCAAAAAAGGTGATTGTGAGCATTTAATACAGAAGAAACATGAAAAGAAAGTTAGAAAATCAATATGCAAATGTATGTCTTCTAATAAAGTAGAAACAATCCAACAACAATAAGGGCACAAGGAAGAGAGAAAGAGAAAACAGAATGAGTATATGTCAGGTCAAAGGGATAAAAAACTCAAATAAATGAAGATATAAGATACTTAAGCCACATAATAAGGAGGAGTGCATCTTTTGGTTTTATACCAGAGTGCCAAGAAAAGTATACCTATATTAAGAAACACGATCTATGTGTTACTTTATGAAGTTGAATTGAATTGTGGTAAAATGTGTAATATGATGTCCTTGATTATATTCTACTATCACATCAGAAAAACCATACAATACATGCTTTTGTTCACTGATATGTATATATTATTGGCACCCTCTGTATAAATGTACATCTAAAGGTACATATATATTTAACGTGTATATGTAATAAAATGTAGTACCTCTTCACAAGTGCTTAGAGAATATTTGTATTACAGAGTGAACGTTTCTGCCTCCCCTTACTACATACCTCACATTCCAACTCATACATTTAAGTCCTTGCAACATTGTGACTATCTTTAGAGATAGGGCTGTTGTGGAAGCAATGTTAAATAAGGTCATATGGTGAAGCACTGAACTACACAGTTAGGTTATATACAAAGGGACTCCAGGGCTGGGGTTGGCAGAATGCTTGCAGAACATGTGTAAGGCTCTGGGTTTGATTCTCAGCACCCTCTGTCTAAAGAAAAGGAACTCCAAAGATGGGTGTGGTGGTACACACCTGTAATGCTAGCACTTGTGAGGCTGAGGCAAGACGATCACAAATTCAAAGACAGTCTTGGCTACATAATGAGAGATTGAAAAGAAGAAGAAGGAGAAGGAGATGGAAAAGGAGAAGAAGAAGGTGAAGGAGAAGGAGAAAGAGAAGGAGACAGCAATTCACAGTGCCCACACAGAGGAAATGCCTGCAGCCATAGTACTGTGGCATCCAACCTGGTCAGGTCTCAGAAGCTAAACAGGGTTGGGCCTGTTTAGTACTTGGATGGGAGACCACCTGGGAGCATGAGCTGCTGTAGGCTTGGGAGAAGGACCTGATAACCCACTCCCAAAAATCAATCCACCATTGAAAACCCTATAAATAGCAAAGAAGCCCGGACAATAGTGTTTCACCTGTTGTACATAGGGTCGCTATGAGTCAAATACTGACTCGACGGCACTTAACACCTCCACCACAGAGGAAAAGCCATGTGAGCACATAGCCAGAAGATCTGAATGACTGAGCAACTCAACCTCACTGACCTTTCTAGAACACATCAACTACAACACTCGCATTCTTTCCATAGGCACTTGGAATTGCCACCAAATGAATCCTATGCTAGAAAATAATTCAATTTCAATGTACTGAAATCATATGAAATGTGTATTATGACAACACCAGAATGAAATAATGGAACCATAACTACGAAAACCTCTAGAGTGGGAAATGGAAAAACCCACTTCTGTGTTATCCACCGTTAACGAGGAAGTTGTAATGTAAGTTAGAAAATATTTTGAAGTAAATTATAACGAAAAAACAATATATGAAAAATTGCAGAATATAGCAAAAACTGCTTAGTGAAGAAGTAGCAATAAATTCCTATGATAGAAAAGAAAAAAGATTAAAAATCAATTACATAGACTTCCTTCTTAAGAAGCTAGAAAGTTTACAGCAAACTAAGCAAAAAGAAAGTAGAGGGAAAGAAATAATAAAGATTAGCAAAAGTCAATAAGATAGCAACCAAATATACAGAAAACCAACAAAAACAAAAGTTGGTTCTTTAAAAAAGGTTAATAAAATTTATAAACCTCTAATAAATTTTATTTAAAAAAAGAGAAAACCTAATTTTTCAATACCAGAAATGGAAAAGCTGTCACTAAGGAGGTCACCAATGTCTAAATGACAAGAGGATATTATATAATAAATTTATGCAACAAATATGGCAAGTTCTATGCTATCCACTGATTTTCTTGAAAAAGAAGTCTACTAAAACTGACAAAAGAAGAAAAAGTAAATTCAAACAAGCCTATATCTGATAAAGGAATTGGATTCTTTATTAAAAACTTTCCCCAAAAGAAAACTTTAAGGCTAGACAGCTTTCCTAGTAAAGTGTTCCAAGCACTTACGGAGAAGGAAAGATTAATTTTATACCAACTCTTTCAACATGGTATAGATTCAAACTCTTAGAAAGCATGACCAGAGAGAGGTAAAATGAACTCAAGGTGGAAGGAGAGTCCGGAAACAGATCCACACACTTGGGCTTATCCATCAGTTATGACAGATGTCCCTCCGTGATGCAGCAGGAAAAGCAGTCTTCCCATTAAGTGGTGTTCTGTTACCTGGATAGTCATTGCCTTAGTTAGTTATGATTTTGTAACAAAATATTAGAGATTGGGTAATGTTATAAAAACTGGAAATTTATTTCCTCCCAGTTCTGGAATGGGGGAGTCCGAGATCAAAGTGCTGGTGTTCTCATCTGGTGAGGGCTGCTCTCTGCCTCCATGGTGCTGCCTCGTTGCTGCCTCATACAGTGGAGGCAGAAGAGCAAGAGGGGCAGCTGCTGGGGGAAGGTTCTGTTATAAAGGCCTTAATCACATTCACTAGGACTCTGCCTTCATGGCTTAACCATGTTTTAAAAGGCCCAACCTCTTAGTACTATCACATCGGCAATTAAATTTCAACATATAGTTTTGGAGGGGATATAGACATTGAGTCTATAGTACTCATATCAAAAATTGACCTATGTCAGCTGGGCACAGTGGCGCTTCCCTGTAATCCCAGCGGCTGTGGAGGCGGAGGCAGGAGGATCGCAAGTTCGAGACCAGAGGCAGTCTGTGTAACTTAGTGAGACCCTGTCTCAAAAAGTGAAAAAAAAAAAAAAAAAGGGCCGAGGGTGCAGCTCAGTGGTCCAGCAGTTGCAGAGCATGCAAGCGCAAGGTCCTGGGTTCAACCCCCAGTACTGGAAAAAAAAAATTGACCTATGTCTCATACTGTAAGTAAAATGAATTCAAAATGTATTGTAGGGCTGGGGTGTAGTGCTGGAGCACTTGGCTAGCGTGTGAAAAGCCTTGAGTTTGATCTCTAGTGCTCCTTACAAAAGTGAAAGGGAGCCACACTTTTTACTTATATACTTTTAAAATATATTTTAGATTTATTACATTATAACTGAGTGATATAAATGGAAGGGGAGAATGGACTTCTATGTATTTATATGATATATATGCATCTTTTCAATTGCTACAATTGACTCAGAATTTTTTATTCTAAATATACAAAGAGGTCCTAAAAATTGAAAAGAGAAAGAAAACTTACATGGGAACCTCATAAAGGAGGACATCGCAATGGCATCCAAAAGCTGCTAATCAGGGAGACAGAGTCCAGTCATAATAAGCTGCCCTGGCACCCTACCGATGCCAGTCAACACTCAAAAGGACTGGCAGCCCCATGCCTTGGCAAGGACTTAGATCAACTGGAACGCTCACATGTATGGTGGGGACCTGAAATGACACAGCCATTTTCTAAAATTCTGTGGCAGTGTCTACTATAGCTATAGACCAACAAACCCCTCAATCCAGCAACAACACTACTAGAGAAATTAGTGTGTACGTCCACAAAATGACCTGTAAACAAATGCTTGTTGTTGTTGTTAGGTGCCATCGAGTTGGCATCTGACTCATAGCGACCCTGCGCACAACAGGGGAAACACTATTGTCAGTGCTTCTCAGCTGTTCATAGGGTTTTCAATGGTGGACTGATTTTTGGGAGTGGGTTGCCGGGTCCTTCTCCCAAGCCTGCAGTATCTGGTGTTCCCAGGTGGTCTCCCATCCAAGTACTAACCGGGCCTGACCCTGCTTAGCTTCCGAGATCTGACGGAATCGGATGCCACAGGGCTACGGCTGCAGGCAAACAAATGCTTACAGTTGCATTATTCATATTAGCTAAAACTGAAAAACACTTGACCATCCAACAGTAGTAAAACAGATACTAAGTTGTAATATATCCACACGGCGGAATACCATACAGTGCTGAGAAAGATGGACCTGCAGCTCCAGCAACAGCATGGATGGATCTCACAAAGATGCTGTGGAAGGAAGGAACTCAGACAGAAAAGCATGTGTATTGTGGGATTCCTTTTCTGTGAAGCTCAGAAACTGACCAAACCAAGCTAGGGTGGTGCTGAATGGTATTTTCTATTGTGGGAGAAACAATGGGGAGGGGAGGTGCCTGAGGGAACATTTGTGGGTAGTATGCATGTCCTATATTTTTTTCTGGATCTTAGTGACATATAAAAATATATCAGACTATGCACTTGCGTTTATGCATTGTTGTTATTGTTAGGTGTGATTGAGAGGAGTCCAACTCATAGTGACCCTATGTACAACAGAACCAAACACTCCCCAACTCTGTGCCAGGCACACGATCTTTTTAAGGTTTAAGCCCATTGTTGCAGACAGTGTGTCAATCCATCTAGTTGAAGATCTTCCTGTTTGTCATTGAGCTGTCACTCTCTAAAACATGATGTCCTTCTCCAGGATTGGTTACTCCTGACAACCTGTCCAAAATACATCAGACACAATCTAGCCATCCTTGCTTCCAAGGAGCACTCTGGTTGCACTTCTTCTAAGATAGATCTGTTGGTTCTTTTGGCAGTCCATGGTATATTCAATATTCATCTCCAGCACCATAATTCAAAAGCATCAATTCTTCTCCTGTCTCCCTTATTCAATGCCCAGCTTTCAAAACCATATGATGCAACTGTATGATGAAAATACCATGGCATGAGTCAGGCTCACCTTTATCTTTACGGTGACATCTTCACTTTTCAACACTTTAAAGAGGTCTTTTGCAATAGTTTTTCAAAATGCAATGTGTCTTTTGATATCTTGACTGTGGCTTCCGTGGGTGTTGATTGTAGAACCAAGTAAAGCAAAATCTTGGACAGCTTCAATCTTTTCTCCATTTATCATGAAGTTGCTTACTGATCCAGATGTAAGGATTTTTGTTTTGTTGATGTTGAGGCGTAATCCATAGTGAAGGCTGTGTACTTTGATCTTCATCTACAAATGTTTCAAATCCTCTTCACTTTCAGCCAGCAGAGTTGTGTCATCTGCATAATGCAGATTGTTAATGAGAGGTTTAGAGATTTTGTGGATTTAAAACAAATGCAAATAAAGACATCTTCTGGCAAATAAAAATGGAAAGATTTTACCATCAACAGAAGCAAACTATAAAAAATACCAAAGAGAGTTCTCTGGGCTAAGGGGAAATGACATTGGATGGAAGTGCACAGCCGCAAAAAAGGAAGGGACAGCTTCCGAAAGGGTGAGCACGTGGGGAGACATAAGCTAATGTTGCCTGCTGGAAGCAACGTTCAGAACACATCTCATGGCGTTTAGAGCATCTGTGGGAGGAAATGGGAAGTTAACAGACACAGAGGAAGAGACAGGAGGGAATCATGGGTTTGACAAGAACTAGATTAAGGGGGATCAAAAGGATGCATGTTGTGATCTCTGTTGTTGTTGTTGCTGTTGTTGTTAGGTGCTGTCGCGTCAAGTCTGACTCATAGAAACTCTCACAGGGTTTTCAATGGCAGATTGTTTCAGGATTGCCTTGGGAGTGGGTTGTCACGTCCTTCTCCCATTTATGCAGTGCTGGGAATCGAACTTGGGACCTCAGAGACTGCAGAGCAGCGTTCTACCAACTGAGCTAAACCCCAGCTCTAAGTTGTTGTTGTTAGGTGCTATCGAGTCGAGTCTGACTCATAGCGACCCCCATAGGGTTTTCAATGGCAGATTGTTTTGGGATTGCCTTGGGAGTGGGTTGCCACATCCTTCTCCCATTTTTGCTATGCTGGGAATCAAACTCGGGACCTCAGAGACTGCAGAGCAGTGTTCTACCAACTGAGCTAAATCCCAGCTGATCTCTGGTGTAGCCCTTGCACACTAAAAGAAGAATTTGTAACTGACAATCCAACAGTGGCAAAAAGATGTAAAGTTGGCATGTCCATAAAAAGGACACGTGCATTGTTCAGCGTGATGAAAGTAACCAGGAAGAACGGAAACAGAATTGGTCACAAGAGCATCCTGCTGGGAATCAAGACCACTAGGCGAGGCAGAGAGGAGACCTATGCCATGAAGTTCAGGGAATCTGCCTATGGTAAGAAAAGACGCCCAAAATATGTCACTTGGACAAAAGGATTGCTTTGGGCTAAAGGCAACAGAGGAAAAGCAGATGCCAGAAAGTTCTCTGCCTATTTGCCTCAAATTAAGATATCAGTTTGCAAAGGTGTCCCCTACCCTCTACCAAGGAAGATAAAGTTGGTCACTCAGAGACCTTTGGCAGCCTGGAGACAGCATCAGAGGAAGCTATACAACCTCACTAACTGGCTGCCTCCTGCCATTAGTTTCCCAGACTGACAGCCTTATGTCTTGTTTTGGTAGAAAACACTGGATGAACTCCAGCTCTGGGCTATCCCTTTGAGATCAACCTGCTTTCCCCTAGGTATCCCCCATGTGTCTGTCAGCTTGTTGTGCTCTGGGGACTTGTGTGTTGCTGTGACGCTGAAAACTCTACCAACCAGTATCTCAGATACCAGCAGGGCCACCCATGGTCCACAGATTGCAGCTGAGCTTCCAGACTCAGACAGACTAGGGAGAAGGACCCAGCAGTCCACTCCCCAATCAATTTGCCATTGAAAATCCTTTGAGTAGCAGAGAAGCACTGTCAAATAGAGTGCCAGAAGATGAGATCCCCAGGCTGGAAGGCATTCAGGCAATGAACAGGGGAGAGTTGCCTCCTCCGAGTCAATCTTAATGATGGGAACGGAATAAAGCCTCTGGGACCACCTTTTGCTGCTGTGGCATGGTTCAAAATGAGAAGAAACAGAGTGGCTGCAACAATGGGCTCAAATATAAAAAATTGTGCATGACACAGTGTTGGGTAGTGTTTCATTCTATTGTACATAAGGTCGATATGAGTCATACCCAACTCCATGACATCTGACGACAACAACAACAACAACAACAATGATATCCCCCATGTACGGATGAGGTATACATGTTAATAACTTCTTCTATTTCCTTCTGTTAATCTGGACTTTGTTACAGGGTCTCAGCTAAGACTATGAAGGGCAGAGGGAAAATTATTTTTGCCTCGTGATGTAAGCAACCACTGTGTCTGAGGGAAGTGAGAGGAAAGGGCCAGCCAGCCTGCCTTCTTCTATCAAAGAGAGGACCAGCTGGTAGCTGGAGTGACATTAGAGAGTCGCGTTTTAGGCAGGCGGATCTCATTGCCAGTCAGCAGTAAATCCCGTGCACATGGGGACCAGCTGGCTTGAATTGGGCACCTCAGTGGGGGTGCCAAGCGGGGGCACGTGGCCAGGAGGATCAGGCTCGGGGTGGGGTTCGGGCAGCCGAGGGACAGACCCATCATACTTTGGATTAAATAAAAGCAGAGCCCGTCTCATCGCGGAGTCCAGGAATCTTTTACCGTCAGGGAAAAGGACAGCGTTAGCCTGTCGAGTTCCAAGAATTGCTTTTCCTGTTGGATACCACGTGGACCTCTGCTGGGCACGTATTTCACTCTGAGGTTCTTCTGCTGCGTGGAGGTCCCTCGTTGTTTCACTTTGGAAATCTTACTTTCAGCTGAAATAACTCCAATAACTCCAGCAAAGCACCAATGCACGTGACTGTATTTCACAATGCAGCTGCTCATTTTCCCAGGGACCTGGCTCTGAAGGACGGTTCAGGGTTTCAGGGATGCTGAAATTATTCCTTAGGGGGAGGGGGCAGGCATGCTGTGTGGTGGAAAGAGATGGATTTGTCACCTTACAGCCCATGCCCCACTTTGGCCTGATCTTGAGGGACTTGGTGGTCTTGGGCAAAGCCCTGAGCCCCTCCTATGTCTGTATCCTTTCCTGTAAAGGGAAGTTGTAATACTTGCCCAATCTGTGATGCTTTTTAGAATTTAAAACAGTCTAATAGTATGGCATTAATCACTTTAGTGGTGATTCAAATTGTATAAGCCAATTTATTAATATATTTCATTATATCTAGCCTCTGAAATAGTCAAATTAAAGCCATATAGTAACATTCAAGGCTGGGGTCAAAGATTAAAATTATAATTTAGTCTAATGGTTTTAATTGCCTTTATTTTCCATTCTAGAATAAGGCAATACTTCATTCTGTAAAATAGAATAAATGTTCTGATAGGCTGAGCAGAAAATGATTTTATAGACAGAGAATGGCTGAAGAAACCAGTAACAAAGAACAAGAGAATCAGTCATTTCCAATGTACTTTTCCTGTGAGTCAGGGAAAGAGAGCAACAGGAAAATAAATGGGTCAATATCAGGTTACCTTTGTGTGCAAGGATTAATGTGGCAGGAACTTCCTTTTGGTGACAACTGAAGCTGGCCTGCTTGGGAAATTTAGCTTTTCTCTCTCTCTCTCTCCCAACTTCTCTGAAGGTCAGGTAACAATTTAGTTCCAGTTGGGTGATAGGGAGGTTTAGTGTGGGTGACTCCATTTTGATTAGCCTGGTCTCTTGGAGCCCAGAGTAGGAGCTTAACTCCAAATGATGGCCACTGGTATAGTTTAGTTAACACTGATTAAAAGATGCCATGTTTGGCCTCACAAAACCCACCTCTTTTAGAAGAATTGTTTGGAGGCCTGCCTAAGAAAACCTCATTGATTGATTTGTTAAATGACAAAGCTGAAGATTAGTAACAGGAAAAGACGTGGTGGGGTGTGGGCAAACACGTTGCCGGACAATATGGCGCCCCTGTTTCTGAACTCCCCTGTTTCTGAACTCCGGTAGGTTTGTCTGGACACCACTGAGGAGAGGGAAATTCTGAGATGCTCCGTGCTAATTACAGGGTCAGAAGCTGCAGGGGAGGAGACATGCAGGAGGGCATTCCCCAGCAAGCGTGTGGCAAGAACAGAAGACCATCCAAAACCTTCACTCACACCCACTAGGACTAGCTATGCTCACAGCCCAAGAGACCCAGGGGCAGCAGCTACCTTCTCCTGATGGGCTGTCCTGTACCAAAGTTTGCTCAGCCCCACTCCTCTTCTCTTTTCCACATTTTCCCAGTATGAAAATACTCTTAGCTCTGCTCCAGCAAACAGTTCCAGCTGCTCCGTACGATGCGGCTAGTGGTTGTGGCAACATGTCCCTGGACCTGGTCCTTTGTCTGGGTTGCATTGAAATAGCTCCATCATAAGCCCTTTATTTCAGAGATCCCTCAGTCTCAAGAGTTTTGGTTTAACACCACTGCTAAATATGGTAGAAATTCAAGCCTGGCTTATAACTCACGAAGTTTGACTTTGAAGGATATCCTGAAATGAAGAAGGAGATAGAGGAAGAAGAAGAAAAAGAAGAGGAGGAGGAGGGCGAAGAGGAAGAAAGAATATCCTGTTTATCCAAGAGTTTTGTGAATTTATTAGAAATAGCGCTGTCATAGCTACACTTTGAAAATGAGTATAGGAGATACCTAGAGTAACACACGCATGGAAAACAAAAAAGAATCCACTGTCGCCCAAGTATCTGCGACATGCAACCTCCTGAAGAGGCCACTCCTTTGAAATATCCAGTATGGCTTTCCCACGAGGCTGTCATTTTCTATTTTTCTTTTATTTTTTTCATTTTGTTTTGTTTTGGTTTGTTTGAGACGGGGTCTCCCTGTATACCTCAGGCGGGCCTTGTGATCCTCCTGCCACAGTCTCCTGGGGTTGGAGGTTATAGGCATACACCACCACCCCTGCCCTGATCCTGGCTTTTTAGGATCTTGCTAAACGCAGAATTTATTTGCTTTCATTGTTTTACCACGTGATGGTCAGAATACAAATCATATTCTGGGATAATCTATAAGGAAACTTGATGGGAAAGATCTTCATCAGTCTTTTTAAATAAAGAAGAGTCTGCAGTTTCTCCCTTCATCTTCTCTGGGGACTCCTGGGGCAGGGCCGTGAGCGTGCCTCAGAGGAAGGGGGCAGTATATCACTGAGCCAGTGGCACCTCCCAGGCTCCATTGCACCATCCATCACCGAAGCAAGTTGTTGCTCTAATGATATATTGGTGTAATAATCTGCACCGGACACAATGATGATGTATTACTCAAAAGATGGCCCCACTTATGGAAGCGTGGCTCCAGGAAGCGCCTGGGTACCTTTGGAGGCAGTTGGAAGGCTTCCATGGAATCTAAAGTCAGCCAAAAAGCACCACAGGATGGGAATCACTCTTTTAGCAGCAGAGAGATTCTAGCTTTAAATTAAATCTCCTGTCATCTTTGTAATAGATCTGTAGCCCTGTGTGACCTCAGTGCCTTGGCTAATTCGAATTTGCGGTCTCCATCTTGATTGGCAGAGAAGAACACAAAGTTTTGCTGTGGGGCCCTTTGGGATATGAGACAGCCAAACTCTTCTCTGCACGTCTGTTTCCAAGAGGGCTTGTGGTGCAGAATACCCTGGAGAACTTCAGTTCATCTGGAATAATTGAAATCACCTAAAATGATAATCTCATTAAACACATACTTGGTCTTCACATATTTCATTGCTTCCCCTGCTCTATAAAAATAGATTTATTTCCCTCCCCATGTCTCTGCCCTGACAATGTTTCATGTTATTAGAAACAGAAGATTGCTTGTCGAACGTTTTATTTGCCACGTGTGGGGCCATCAATCATCCTGCCCCCTCACTATGCGCATGCGCACTTTTGTTAACTGAGCTCCCTCATCTTGCTCATGTAAAAATGGAGCTAATTGGAAAAATATATACATAAAAACTAATTAAAACGTAGCATATACATCACAATAACTCCACTTGGTAAAGGGTAATAGGTGCATCACGGTAAGTACAGAAGTCCTCCCTACAAATTGTTCTCTACCCCTGGAATTGCTCTGGTGGCAGGGAGATGAGTGACTTAGGCAGCTTTCCCCATGGGCGGGGCATTGTCGCTGCAGGGCAGTGAATTAGACACAGAGCGGCTGTGAAGGCAGCATAGCATGAAAGGCCAGGCAGTATAGGAGGGCAGCATACCAGGCCAGGAGTTCTTGGAACGCCTCTGGAGGTGAGGATGGTCTGCACAGTCTCTCTCTCTCAGGCTCAGCTTCTTCTTCCTAATGCATGTGGAACAGGCCCCCACAACAGGCTCAGGTCCAGAGGATCCCTAGGCTGTGTGCTAGTCCACGTGCCTGTACTACAGGGCCTCTGACCACACTGGTTCCAAAGACCACTGGTTCATGTGCTGGATTTTCAGACAAACTGTCCAGGACTTGTTGACCTAGTGGATAGTGCTTTACACTGGTGCTATAGTTGGAATGGCCTGCAGCCATAACTCTGTGGCATCCAATACCATCAGATCTCAGAAGCTAAGCAGGGTCGGGCCTGGTTAGTACTTGGATGGGAGACTGCTTAGGAACACCAGGTGCTGTAGACTTGGGAGAAGGACCCGGTAAGCCACTCCCAAAACTCAATCTGCCATTGAAAACCCTAGGAACAGCAGAGAAGCACTGACAATAGTCTTTCCCCTGTTGCACAGAGGGTCGCTATGAGTCGGATACCAACTTGACGGCACCGAACAACAACAACATAGTTGGAATGTGTGTTTCCCTAAATTTCACATGTTAGAACCTAAGTCCTAGTATGACAGTATTAAGAGTTAGGGCCTATGGGAAGTAATTAAGTTATGAGGGATCCGCCTTCTTAAATGGACTATTAGGTGCTGTTGAGTCGTATCTGACTCATAGTGACTCTAAGTACAGCAGAATGCAACACTACCCATCCATGTGCCATGCACACAATCTTTTTATGTTTGAGCCATTGTTGAAGCCACTACGTTTCTTCTTGTTTTGAGTAGTGCCACAGCAGCAAAAGGAGGTACCAGGGGCTTTACTCCATTCCCATCATCAAGGTGGACTGTACTTTGAGGAGGTAACCCTTCCCCAGTTGTTTCTTGAAAGCCTTCCAGCTCGGGGAGCTCATTTTCTGG
>VMDO01021361.1:0-35556 GCA_007922755.1 Pedetes capensis
AGAATATCTACCTCGTGTTTAGCCTCTATATTGGAAAACTATATTTAACTTATACCTCAACATCTTGAATTTATTTGGTCTTAATTTGGCTGTCAATACTAGCTAACTAGTAACTATGCTGGCTTTAAAAAATCTTGTAAGAAAGAACATTGGGGTAAATGTCAGAATACTTGATTCTCATCCCAACTCCATTATTAATAAATTATTTTTCTTCAGATAAGTCAATTAGTTTTCTCATTTTTAAAAAACACTTTGGTAGAATAGGTGTCCAACAATTTCTATCCCAGCTCATAAAGTATGATTGCATAACTAACTTGGTTCAATAATTTATTGTTGCTACTTTCTAAAATTTACTCTATAATCCTAATAGTCAAACAGTGTCTTAAAATGAGATATACTTAATCTCTGGCTTTTAATTTTTATATGAATTAAATAAGTGTGCAAAAAATAATCAAATGATATTTACATGAATAGATACAAATATATATGAAACAGAGTATATGTGTATTAAACATATATGAACCTTACATTTACAGTAAATATAATTACACTTGGATGGAGATTTACATCTTTTAAAGTGGACTGTAACTTAGAAAGACAGAAGTATAAAATAAAACCAAGTGGAGAACGGGTAATAGTTTTAATGAAAAAAAAAAACGGACTGGGGTACTAGCATTGAAGGTGGAATCAAAGAAATAGATTCAAGTTACAATTTGGAGGTGGAATATACCAAACTCTGATTTATGGAATATGCAGTTGATTGGATAAAAATGGCATTCACTGAGATGAAGAAGATGGTATGAGAATCCTGCTTGGGAAAAGTCTACAAGTCAATCTTCATGATGTTTTTAAATCATTTTACATAGGCCATTAACTACATGAGTCTGAAGCTCTGAAAAAAAGCTTGGAGAAAGATATTAGTTAGGAGTGTTTGGTCAATAAATGGTATTAACCCAGGCACCATGACCCATGCCTGTAATCAATGTGACTCTAGTAAGCTGAGGCAGGAGGATCATGATTTCAAGGCCAGAGGCACCCTGCGTATCTTAGCAAGACCCTGTCTGGAAATTTAAATTAAAAATGAAGTAAAAAGAGGCTTGAAGGTATAGCTCTTTGGTAGAGCTTTTGTGCAGTATATTCAAGAGCCTGGGTTCAACACCCTAGTGCTGACAAAAAAAGTGTCATTTCTGAGTGCACATATGTATGCACATAAGAAGAGAATGATGATTTCATATGAGAACTCAGAGATTTCTCCTAAAGGAATTTAAGGATTTAATTTCAAGAAAAGGAAGCTTCCAGCATATAGAAGCTAGAGAAGAAAGAGTCAAAAAAGGCAATAGGAAAACCAGGAGAAAGTGTCACAGAAGCTCAGAAAAGAAAGTATTTGCAGAAAATAGTTGTGGTCAATATTGCTAAAGGATATTAAGGAGTTGTGAAGTTTGAAAATAGTTCATTGGACCACAAAAGCAATATAAATTGAGAAGTAGAAACAGAGCTAGTTGGTAAGTAGATGAGGTAGGTTGAAAAGACAGGAAATTAAAGAGATTAAATAAAAAGAAGCATAGGCAATTAACTTTTTTGGAGCACATGCCTTGGAAAGGGAGTAGAAAAAGTGGTAAGAAAAGAGGGGTTATTAAAGACAGATAAGATGGCAACATATTCCAATGTTTCCAGGAAAAGTTCATTGGAAAGGAAGATTATTAAAATTCAATAGAGGGAGATGAACTAAAATATAAAACAAGTTGGGGCGCTCCTCTTAGATACTACTTAGTCTTCAACCTACTGTACAAAGCCTCCCTGAAGGCCTCCCAGTGGTCTCTGGCCTCATCTCATTGTTCTATTTCCTTCTTTCTCTTCCGGGGTTCATATGAAACCAGTGGTTTCACGCTTTCTGGAATTCGATCTTTAGAACCTTTGCACAAACTGTACCCCTTCTAGGACTTTTCTTTCGTCTGCTCTTTGTATGGCTAATGCTTTTTCTGTTATCCAATTCTCTGGTGATATGTCCTTCTTGACCATGTGTTGAATCCAAAACCATCTTCAGATCATGAAGTTGGTTCCTTTTTGCCATTCAGGCCTCAGTTTTAGTATTTTCAGCAGAGCTTCCACTGAGCACCTCATTTAAATTAGTGAATCCTCTCTATCTTCATCCTATCATCCTCTTAATTCTTAACAGCACAGCACTTATCTCACATTTTCATATTTATATACTTTTTTATAGGTTTATGGTCTATCAACTTCCCCTAGGATATGGATTTTCTGAAAACAGTGATCTCATCTACTTGTTTAATGTCATATATCCAGACCGCTGGGATAGTCCTTAGCTTATAACAGGTGCTCAATGAAGTTTATTGATTGGTTGAATGTCCAGCTTAATTTATGAGGAAGTCTTCTTAGAACACATCTAGGGTTAACCACATTCAGTACAAATATGAAGGTAACAGATAGGGAAATTGAGATGAATAAGATTATTATTTTTAAATGTTCTGGAGGATTTCCTTTTAATAGTCTTCATGATTTTTTATCTCTTATAATAATATTAACTTTAAATTTCATCCCTCAAATATATGCTGCCTAATAGCAAGAGAAGGAGGTTGATCAGGAAGTAGCTAGTCTAGTATCAAAATTTTACTATGGATAATCCATTTGGTAGGAAAAAAATGTATAAAACCAGAAGAATATTTACGTTTGACAAACATTTATTAGGCTGTGCATTATCCTAAGTACATGGAACTAAAAAGATGAAGTGCAGTAGAGTGGTGTCTCATAAGTCAAAGATGAGTGACTGAATAAAGATGCAAAAATTAACAAAATTTTGCTCTAAAGAGGCTATTATGGAAGAATTTTTTTTTTTCAAAATTCTGGAGCATGAGATCTCACACATCTGAAATTTGATACCTTCCAAATATTTCTTTTCTTCCTGGGGGCAAATCATTAATATGATGTTCAGCTTCCCTAGTACATAACAAATTTCCCCAAATCAAGTGCAAGCCTTTTCCACATAGAAGGGGGAAAGAGAAGGCAATTTTCAATGTCAGTGTTTCAGTACAGTAATTAAGCTTTGGCTGTAACAAGAGGGGCTTGCTGTAAGAAAAGAAGCACAGCCATGGAAAAATGGTCATGCAATGTCAGCTTATTATTTCTGGAAGGGGCTAAAGATTAGAAAATACCTCTTCCTGCATCATAAGAAGTCTATAAAACTGAGTAACTCAGCACTGGAAAAGAATACTGAGAAAATAATGCAAAAAATAAATAGCAATAGAAATTGTGTTGAACCAAACATGACCTTTGGAAAGAGAGGGAAGATTTTGCATATCTAAGAACATTTCATCATAACCCTCTTTGAAAGATTAAAGTTCTTTCAGTATTTTCCCATTTATTTAATGCAAACAGGTATGGCTTGTTCTGACAAAACGTCACATTTCCTACTTAGGTGCTATCATGCAGAAACAGAACATCAAGTTCATATTGGTTGTTCAAAGTCATTCTTAAAGACCAAAATAAAATCTGATTATAAAGATTGAGGATGTTTGCATGCCAGAAAGCCTTTACTTCCAAATGTTTCTTTGGGCTTATAGTCTCTATCAAAGGATTGGAAAGCACTATTATAAATGTCTCATTCAAATATGAATGAGGAAGCAAATTGTTCACCTTTGAAAATTGCAGTATCTAGGTGTCATTTATAAGCTGCTAAATGAAAACAATGAGACAGTAGTAGAGGGAGAAATATTTAAGTCCAGAGCTTTCTGAATGGGAAAGAAGTATTCCTTTATATGTATTACCTAGCATTTAGTTAAGGCAACAGAATACAAATACTTTGCCAATCAGTATAAAACAGCATATAACAACATGTTTTTTAGGTGCCATCGAGTCATTGTCTGACTCATAGCAACCCTGTGTACAACAGACAAAACACTATGGTCATGCTTCTCTCCTATTCTAGGGTTTTCAATGGGTGATTGTTTTCTGGGAGTGGGTCTCCTTCCCCAAGCCTATGGTACCTGGTATTCCCAGACAGTGTCCCATCCAAGTACTAGCCAGGTCAGGCCCTGCTTAGCTTCTGAGATCTGAAAGGATCAGATGCCACAATGGTATGGTTGCAGGCCATAAAACAGCACACGAAGTATTAAATTCCAAAATATTTTAAGACCCTTAAAAGTAACTATCCTAACTATTCTAAAAATAATAAGTACAAGTAGTATACATCCAAATTCACCAACATTGAACTAATGGGAACTATTTCTGTTTCTTTCAAAGAAACCTTACTTAATACACAAGTAATTCTTTTTAACCCATACTTTGCCATAATAAACCAGTGATGCTGATACATGAGTGGTATGCTGTGTCTACATGTGGTCATTTCACTCAGTCCATATCTTTTAGAAAGGAAGAGGCTTTTAATGAAAAGTATATTATTTGAAAACATTTCATACTTGGAACAAAACACTGTTTTCCCAGAAATTTCCAAAAGGAAAATGAAAAAAATTTAAATTCCACTTTTTCTGATATCAGCAGGTGTACCCATTTTTGCAAACTATCAGTTTATTCCCACCCTTATAGCAACTGTAACCCCATTGTTCCATCTATGTTCTGTTATAAAGATCTTGTTTCTTTGGCTTTGGACTCATTCCATTTTACTGCATTTTGAAGGGAAAAAATGGTAAAAACTGCTCTCTGTTAGTATGACTGACTAGTTGTTAACATATTTTATGAGTTTGAACCCCCAAAATGTGGTGTGCTTTCAAGTTATTACTTAAATTGTCTCAAGCTTGAGATTTTAAAGCCATATTATTAAGTTCTCCACATTTATGATCCTGGCATATTTTATATTTAATCTTTTATGAGGACTAATTTGTCTTTATCTTGAGCTGTGTTTGCACTAGGCCATAAAATCTGGTGGTGGTTCTGTGGGATCAAAGGGGACATTAAAGCAACTACAGAAGTTGGTATGGACCAGGAAAGCCAGGGCGCAGAGTCTGGATGAGGTGATACCCACATTAATCAATCTCCGTAAGTAAGAGCTCAGTAGCTGATAAAAGTTCTTTGAGGGAAAACTGGCAAAGCATATATTAATGAAGTCCATTTTGATAAGGTCTTAAAATAATCGTTAAACTTTGAGCTGCTGCAATTTTTTTCTGCTAAATTATTTTACAACAGATATCCTAATCCTATTCCTGAATTTCACCCCATACCTAATGGTCTACCCAATCCTCTTTCCCTTCAGGATCAAGTTCAGGGACAGTGAGAGCTGTGGGTAAGGATCAAAGGGAAAATAAAAGTTAGCATTGTCCACTGCTCCCAATCCTTGGCCATAGGAAAGAGTATTTTTGAATTTTTATCTGAATTCCTCAAATTAATACATGTGTGACATGAAACTTTGATTTGCATTTATCTATTTACAAAATATGCCCTGTGAACTATCTCTTTTTTGGTACTAAACATTTGAATTTAAAGAGAGTTCATGATATAGAACAATATACTTTGGGTAATACATATTTTTACTATTTTGAACTGTTTCATATATTACAGTAATTACTTCTCATCATCAGTTTTTCTTTCCACACTTTCAGTTAGCCAGTCAACTCTGGTTCAAAAATATCAGGGTGGCCCCCCAAAAAGCATATACACATTTTAAGAGATGTTATCTATGTGTTACTTTTTGAAGTTAAATTAAATTATGATAGTAATGTGTTGTTTGTTTTTAGGTGCTGTGGAGTCAGTGTCCAACTCATAGCGACCATATGTACAACAGGTGAAACACTATTGTCAGTGCTTCTCTGTTCTTCATAGGGTTTTCAATGGTGGATTAATTTTTGGGAGTGGGTTACCAGGTCTGTCTCCCAAGCCTACAGCATCTGGTGTTCCCAGGCTGTCTCCCATTCAAGTACTAACCAGGCTTGACCCTGCATAGCTTCCAAGATCTGACAGAATCAGATGCCACAGTGCTATGGCTGCAGGCAATGTGTAGTATGATGTTTACTCAAAAGATAGTGTAAATCAAAAGAATACTAGCACCACCAAGGCACAGGCAGGACAGTCAAAGAAAATGGTGGAAGCACAATTGTCCTTTGAGGGAGCTCAAGATGATTTTTGAAGTGGTATTTGAATTTTAAGAACATTTTGGAAATACAAAGACAATGGTGGCATGAGAGAGCAACAGAACTCCAACATGCCTAACACTTGCACACATTTGTGGTAAGTCTGAGATGCATGATACTGTGTGTGATGTGCACAAGGGACCATCTGGGAAACCTCACACTGCACCAAGTCCTGCTTCTTCTGCTATGGGAACCACTTTGAGCACTCTTGAAATTGCAGAAGTCAAACATGACTCGTATTCATCTGTTGTTATTGGTATATATTGAGTATAACAATTCCAGTGCAGTTTTTTCCTTTATTAAAATGTATATACATTTTTGGCACCCTCTATATTAATGAGAAATCTCAGAAATAAACAGCTTACAAATTTTAAATCTGAGCCATTTTTAGTAGACTGATGAAATCTGATGTCCTGATCCTCCAGCCAAGGATGTGAATCATCCCTTTGTCCAGTATATTTATACAACATTATTATAATTGTTCTATTTCATTATTGTTGTCAGTTTCTTACTGTATCTGATTTACAAATTAAACTTTATCATAGGTGTGTATGCATAGGAAAACAACATGGTGTACATAGGCTTCCATCCTATCCACAGTTACACACATCCACAAGTGTCTTGGGACGCATGCCAAGAAGGACAGACTACTGCACTAGAATTCTATTTTTATTTTCTTAGTACTGTGGTATTGAACTCAGAGTCTTATGCATATTTTGCAAGAGCTCCACTCCTGAGCTACACCCTCAGCCCCTTTAAAAAATGTTTTTATTTGAAATAGTCTGTGTCTAGGCTCAAACTCTGTACTAGAAATTTCATCAGACCCCATTGTCATGTGTACACGTAGGTCTGAATAATCAACTTTATAGTACTAAAGATACACTTTTCATCATTTTCTTGGTATTTGTCTTGTTTTTCCAAAATACTTCACTGTGAGATACTCTGAATTCATAAATCCCTTTGCAGATTGACATTAAAATAGAAAATGTTGAATGTTAGTAGGATTTCAGCCTCTATCTAGCCACTGAGATTTCATTCCTTTAAACAAGGCAAAGAATTTAATTCATTTCCATACGATGCTCTTTTATATATATGACCTTAAAAATTTTAGAATATTTAAAAAGAGAAGCACACCATGTTATGCTTATAAGATGTAGTGATTTCTTTTTTAATTTGTAATTTTTTCAAGTGTCTTTTAGTATGTTATTTTCCTGTGGCTTCCATTCATTGCAGTCTAATCAATGTGAGTCAAAAGATATTATTTCAAAAAGATTGAGGTAAATCTGATTTTTATAAAATAATTTCATATAATAGAAGAACTTACTTCTCAAAAGTATATTATTATAAATTATTTTGTGAAATTGAATGACTCCTTGGTTTATCCTATTTTATTCATTCATTTCTATTACCCACAGGAAAATATAGGTATTTAAATTTCTACATGTGAAGAATTATTAGACAATCTTAATTTTTAACTTATGTTTCTTTGTCATTCAGAAGATGATGATGACAAATTGATTTCTTGTGTGAAATTAACCAAATCCCAAGAGAAGAAAGTGAATGATGTTAGCACAAGAAAGAAAGAAGAAACTGATGTTAGATTGGAGTCTCTTTCTGCCACCCTGGGTAGACCTACCACTTTAAATGGATGCAACCTAGACATGTTATCTCCTTATGAAGGTAAAGATCAGAGGTGGAACAGCTGGAAGCCTTTTCCAGAAAACCTGCTGGGGAACTGTGTTGATTTCCAAATTACACAACTTGGATCCTGGGACAAGTACTTCTCTTGTACTCACCACCCCCAGCTCAAGTCTTCTCATACAGATACGGATCTCTCACATTCATGGGTGAGTTTGTAAACCACGGAAATGCATCATCTTAATTTGTGTGTTTGTGCTGGCAGGAAAGAAACAGATAAAAATATGCAGATCAGTCATATTTATCAGTTTCAGGAAAATTACCAAATCTAGAGTTGTCTTTCCAAAAAGCAGAGCAGATCTTGTGGCTCTTGCATGTGTTAATATTGCATATGTTTCTTTGTGTACAAGTGTACTACTGCATAGTATTTTCCAAAGGCTTCTTTTTAATTGAAGATAGACTTCAAGTGCTGATTTAGGTCATATTGTCTAAATTATTGCAACTGTACTGAAGTTTTACTGACAAATAATAAGTAATTGTAATAAACATTTTTTGGACTTGCCATTCTCCTGAGAGTTTTACATATATTAATTCATTTAAATCTCAAAACACCCAATAAGGTAAGCACTGTTATTCTAATATTATTTACTTCTGCTTTTACAGTTGAGGAAATGTTGTTGTTGTTGTTGTTGTTAGGTGCCGTCGAGTCGGTATCCGACTCATAGCGACCCTCATAGGGTTTTCCATGGCTGACTGTTTCGGGATTGCCTTGGGAGTGGATTGCCAGGCCCTTCTCCCATTTTTGCGGTGCTGGGAATTGAACTCAGGACCTCAGAGACTGCAGCGCAGCGCTCTACCCACTGAGCTAAATCCCAGCCCCAGTTGAGGAAATAGAGCCACAAAAATGTTAGTAACAGGTGCAAAGTCCTATGGCTAACAAGAGGTGGAGACAGAATCTGGAACCTACAGATACTATGCTAGAGATGTTGCTTTCAGCTAATATATTATGGTGTTTTCCACATACTGTGCTATATGCTGTCTGCAGGCATACCTCCTGGCATCTGGTCTCATCAGATCTTGGAAGCTAAGCAGGTTTGGGCCTTGTTAGTACTTGGAAGGGGACAACGTAGGAATACTGGGTGCTATAGACTTGGGAGAAGTACCTGCTATACCATTTCTGAAAATAATCAGCCACTGAAAACCATATGAATAGCAGAGAAGCACTGACAATAATGCGGGGATTAGCACAGTGTCAAGTAGTGTTTTGCCTGTTGTACATAGGATCATTGTGAGTCAGACCGAATTCCACAACACCTAACAATAAAAAGCTAGACTCTACGGCATTAGGGCACAAGAGAGAAAGTATAAACTCTGCAGTTGGACAAATTTGGTTTGGAGTCTAGTTCTGCTACATTTTTAGCTTAGGCAAATTACTTAAACCATTTGATCTCAATTTTCTTAACTGTGAAATGAAAATAGTAATATTAAACTCATTAGGTACTCAAGAAGCCACAACTGAATATTATAAATCCTCTAGGACTGAAGAGTGTCTAACTCTTTTCAACTTGATTCTAAATTCCTTAATACATGCATTGTAACTTTTCCCCAAAGTTAATGGCTATGTTATGTTTGCAGTGGAGGAATGGAATGGCTTTGTTTATCCAGGAAACTTGCTCTGTACCATTTCATCTAAGGACCAGTCTGTCATTAGGTAGGAGCTATACGTTAGGATGCTTAATGGTCTCTAAAGAAGCTTATTCTCTTGTGCAGTCTTACATTTTAAGATATTGTGTATTAAGTATTTGGAGACTAGTACTAAGATCACCTGTGATTATCAGACCATATTAAATATTACTGTTGTCTGGTGATACCTGTAACTAGTGACTCTACTGAAATGAGTTACAGTTTCCCAAATTAATCATTTTTAGAAATATCTCTTGCTGTTGTTAGGTGTCGTCAAGTTGTGTCCAACTCATAGTGAGCCTAAGTGCAAAAGAACAAATCCCTACCCAACACTGTGCCATAGACATGGTCTTTTTATGTTTGAGTCCATTGTTGCAGTCTCTGTGTTTCTTCTCATTTTGAGTTGCGCCACATTAGCAAAAGGAGGTCCCAGGGGCATTATTCCATTCCTGCCATTAAGGCCAACTCTACTTTGAGGAAGCAACTTTTCCTCAGTTGTCTTTTAAGTGCCTTCCAGCCTGAGGGTTCATTTCCTGGCACTATATTTGATAGTTGTTGTTGTTGTTGTTAGGTGTCGAGTCAGTATCTGACTCATAGCTACCCTCATAGGGTTTTCAATGGCTGACTGTTTCGGGATTGCCTTGGGAGTGGATTGCCAGGCCCTTCTCCCATTTTGCAGTGCTGGGAATCGAACTCAGGACCTCAGAGACTGCAGTGCAGCGCTCTACCAACTGAGCTAAATCCCAGCCCCCTATATTTGATAGTACTTCTCTGCTATTCATAGGGTTTTCAATGGCTGGTTGTTTCAGGAGTAGGATACCAGCTCCTCTGCCTAACCTTAGTCTGAAAACTCAGCTGAAACCTGTCCACCATGTGTGGCCCTGCTGGTATCTGAGATACTGGTGGTATAGATTTCAGCATCAAAGAAACATTCAAGCCTCCACAGTATGACAAGCTGACAGACCCATGGGAGAGAAATGTCTCTACTGCTTCTTATCTTCTTCTTCTGGGGCAACTGGAGTTGGCAGGCTTGTCTTCCGCAACTTCTTAGAGTAATATAATTAATTAGGACCAATTTCTTTTTTTTAGTAACATAGTCGTTTATTATCATCATCAAGTATTAGATATTGTATATAATTGTACTGCCACACATTTGTATGACTAGCAGTGTAGTAGGTTTGTTTACACTAACAGGACTACAAACACAGGAGTTATGCATGGTGCTACGACATTACTGTGGCCACAATGTCACTAAGTAGTAGGAATTTTTCAGCTTCTTATCTTATGGTACCACAGTTGAATATGTGGTCCATCATTGATAAAATGTCATTATGTAGCACGTGAATGTATTTCATTGATAAAGAATTTAGTCACCTGAACACATCTAGTTTCAAGAGAGGCAGGAAACTAGTCATTTAGGCAAATATGTTGCCCCCTGGATAAGTTTCAGGGATCTGTTACAAGGAAGATAGGGAGAATGGATAATGGGGTAGATAACAAGAAATCTCTGCCATAGGTCATAATCTCAATATGGGCCATTTGGTGCAGCAATGCAGTAAAAAGAAATGAGCACCTAAAAGACTTGTGGGAACACTTCAATTTAACAAGCAAAATATATATTTTTAAGCAATGCTGTCCAAGGCAAACTCTGACCTCAGAGAGATCAAACATGAATTGTCAGGGAGGACCTTATAGGCACTTAGACAAAAGTGAAGAAAATGTAGGAATAAATAAAGTTTAGCCTAAAGTGTAGAAAGTAAATTGTCTTTAGAGAAATGTCTATTCAAGTGCTTTGGCCTTTCTAAAAGCAAATTATTACTATGTTTTTTTTTTTTACTCTTGAGTTGTAGGAGTTTCATATATATTTTAGAAATTAACTTTTTATCAGATATACCATTTGCAAATATTTTCTTCCATTTTATAGATTGCCTTCTATTATGTTGATGTTTTCTTTTTTGTTGTTGTTGTTTTACTGGAAATTTTTAATGTACACCTTAATGTGATTCATTCTGACATGCTTTTCATTGTGACATTTCCATACATGCATTTTGACATACATTATTCATATAGGTTCCCTCTTACCCTCCCCTATGCTTCCCCCCCACCCTCCCCATCTAAGTCTTCTCTATCTTTTACTTGGTAATATTTTTCTATATAATTAGGACCAATTTCTGAAGACTGTCTCTGACTGCTTCAGAAGCCACATCAAAGTCGTTGATTTCTTGGCAAATAACAAAGCTGGTGAATAAGAATCTAGAGAGAAATATTCAGTGCTTCCTTCAAGAATATATTCTGGACTTCCTAACATGGTATTTCCAGATTTTAGCAGACTGACCTCAATCTAATTTTTTAGCCCTCACTACTTGCTGTTCCGTTCTTTTACATTTCATGTGCTTGACTGCCAAACTGAATGATTTGATATTCCTCAAAGCTGTCTGGCACTTTCCTGCCTCTGTATCTTTGTGTTTGTGTGATGGCCTGTTCCTGGTGTATTTTAGTCTCCTTTATCATCATATCCTCATCCCATAGTCTAATAGCAAATCATACGTCCTCTAGAAAGCCTTCTGGGACCATGCCCAAGAGAAGTAATCTCCTCTTCTTTTGAACTTCTAGATCTTTAAGCACATTATCCTTTCATTATACATTCATCAAACACACATTGGCATCTGCTCTGTGCCAAGTCACAATATTAAGCACTGGGGATGGAGAGCTAAAAAGAAAAAAAAAAAACATGTATTGCCCCTGTCTTCGTGGAACTTATCATACTCCACCATGTACTGGAATTAGTTAGGTATTTGTTCACTTCCTATCAGTAATTTATCTCTGTATCATCCATAGTCCCTAGAATACAGTGTGATAAATATCTGAGTAGCATTTGCTGCCTAGATGAGTGGAATTTTAAAAACTAATGGATTTTGTTTCTATAGATTAATGCAGTATTTCTTTTTGTTTTCCTGCTCTTACAACCAAAAGCTTTACTCATTTAAATTAATCCAGTTATAAGGAAACTCAATTATTGTGTGTATGTGAGTGCTTGTGGATGTGTGCAGATTTAGGTATCTACATAATAGTCATGGTCATCTTTTTTATTTGAGCACTTTTTTCTATTTTAATATATAACTAAATGATTAAGTGAGTTTTATCTGCAAGAAGGTCAAATGCATCTCCAGAATGCTTGGAATTTCAAATGGTAATGTTTAGCATTTGTGACAGAAAGGCCTCAGTGGATTTGGACAGAAGGTTCAAGAGCATGTTAGAGTTAAATTGGTTTGGTAAACTTAATGAGACCACTTACACTCAGGGATTTGAGGCACTAGAGTGAAAGAAGTTAGATAAGTGCAAATCATTATTTTTATATTCTACACATATATTCTATAATAATAACAATTGAAAACTATCCACTTTCATTTCAGCATAGCTGGTATTTTTTTCTGTAGTAATTGCCGAATTATTATTTGGGTTATTTAACTTTCATTCTATAGAAGTTACAGAAGGCAGATAGCATTCAGGGAAAAGATGGGCTTCTAAAATGAGTCTTACTATTAAGGACAGGTAGTCAGAGGTGACATTTTTTTCAATTTTAAAGGGTAAAAGTATGACTAGGTTTTTTTTTTTTTTTTTGAGAAGTGTATTAGCCCATTTAGATAAGGTGGAGCTAGGCCTATGCCCCGTATTTCATGGGAAATGAATCTAATCTACAAGAACAGTCATTTCTCGTGGACTTCAGAAATTTCAGGAATAAGTAGACTTGGACACCTGTGATTCCATTATCATATCAGAGTTTTGAGGTGGTCAGAAACTGATTCATCTTACAGAATGCCCTGATTCACTCAAATATTACCCTGCTGAGCTCTACGTGGCTTGTACTCTCAAGTATGGTTCTGATGGATTAAACCAAGCTCTGACATGACCAAACTTGCTTGAACAAACTGTTTCCCCTCTTTAACCTGTTAATGTGAACTCTATGTAGTGATTCCTCTCCCTTTCTTCTGTATACCAATAAAAACACCCATTTACAAGGCAAGGTTATCACTATCTGCTATGCAGAGTTATTGGGAGAATAAATGAAATGGTGTCAGGACTCTGTCAAAAGGGGGTAACATTTGCCACCAAATCAAAGAATATAGCCGCCTGTGTTAAGATTGGAAAGAAGCAACACTTTACTCAGTTGAGATACTACAAACAAACTGAATCAGACAGGGAAATGTATTGTTTGTGAAGAGCTCTTCACAGAAGTCAACAAGAGAGAATGAGACACACAAATCTTTCACATATGGTTTATTTGTAAGGTTTGAGGGATCTGGGGAGCTGGGAAGGATATGTGTTTATGAAATTGATATAAAAGGTAAAAGATCAGATTTATGAAAGTGTATATTCCACAGGAGAAATGTGAAAGCCTAAACGAGGGATGGAGGTCTTTGCTATTATGTGAGATGAGTGTTTTTGAGAGGGCATTCAGATGCATCTTAAGAAAGGTAATCGTGGAGGTAACCAAAAATGATATTTGAAGCTGAGTGTTTAGAATCAATTTACAAGAAGAGTGATTGAAGGATACTTATGATGTTCTGCATGCTAAGAGCTTGAAAAATCTTAACAAAAAGAGGAAAAATGGAAAAGTGAGGTACAGGCATCGTAGGTGATAAAGGCAAGAAAGAAAACTGTTTGTTGCAAAGTAGATGAGTAGACTATATTCCTTTAATATAATGCTATGATAATAGCATTAAATTCTGGGAGAAATTGTGAGATTTATAAGAAGGATAAACAAATTGTTTCAATAACATTAAGAAAAGGAAGTGATCTAGACATAAAAAGGGAGTATACCCATTCCTTCCCTTAAATACTTAAAATATTTTGAAATTTGGTATATTTAAAAAGTGGAAACAAAACCTCTTTCAGAAAGACGCCAAGTTGAAGGTCTAAAAGACCAAAAAGAGACATAAGTAAAGAAGAATTCAAATATTGTGTCAGTAGAAAACTGGCAATAGTGAGAGACAGAATCACATAACAAAAATCAAAAGAAAATGGGTAAAGTTGACATTTAACATCTCAAGGTGAGAACATAAACAGGGATCTATTAAAAGGAATCAAAGAAGAAAAGAAGGATGAAGTCTTGTAGGAATAGCACATAAATTCATCAAAATGGTGGCAAAAGAGAGAACGTAGATAATAGGAAAACTTATGCAATCTGTTTCAGTAAGAGGAACAGGATGTGTGCTAGTGCTAACTAAGAAATAAAAGAACAAACAATTTTATAATTAATCTTTCAGTTCAAAAGGGAGCAGTGGATGCTAATTTTGACATGATATAGTACTCTGGGGTTACACAGCCCACTGCTGAGTGGTAGAGTTTTAATACTGCCCCCAAACACCAATAGTCTATAAAAGGAGGTGATAAAACCACAATAAACTGCCTATGACTGTTTTTCTGTCTCTATTCTGGCGTGTCCTTCTATCAATGTGAGGTATTGTTATAGATTAATTTACTTAACTAATGTTGCAATTAGTCTTTATTGTCCATTCAAATGGTTTGAGAAATGCCTAGAGATTAGTAAATCACACCCCTGAGTGTGTCTGTTAGGGGTTTCCAGAGATGATTAGTTCAGACCATTTTAATCCATTGATGGATTCAGAATTTGAATAGAGTATTTGGAGGTGGTGGAACTGTGGAAGGTGAGGCCTGGTTGGGGGAAGTATGTCACTGGGGGCATATCCTTGCTGCCTATATATTGCCCTGGCCCTTTCCTGTTATGGCTCCACTCTGCTTCCTGGCCAGTATGATATGAAGTGCTCTGATCCACCATGCCCTCCCTGCTGTAATAGACTGAAACCTCTGAAAAGTGTGAGCAAAATGAATCCTTCCTCCCTAAGTTGTTTCTGCCAGGTATTCTGTCACAGTGAAGAAAAAGCTAACACAACTAATCTGAGTAATGTTATCTGAAGCTCATATCTAATAATATCATTGCGCTCCTTACAAACCTGTAAGAGTCTCCCCAACATCTAAAATGTTAAATACAAACTAGTTTAGCTACTTACGTTCTAAGTAGATCCTCATGTCTCTTCACAAGTCTTTGCCACAGGGAAAGTGAGTACCATACTTTTATTAGCTAAAATGATTTTTCCCATCTTCATAACTATATACTATTTCCTCACTTTTTCTTTTCTTTCTTTCTTATTTCATGAATATCATCAAAGTTTAAATGACTAGATGTATAAATACAAATCAATAGTGTACACTTTGGAGAAAAACCAATGTGAAAAAGAATCAGGATTGAGAAGACAAGTAAAAAGACAGAAAGCAAGCATGTGGTTTAAAAAAAGGACAAATTTTCTTGCACAGATTTGATTTTCAGTTCATTTTCTTTGTACATTTGGGATGTTAGGCTCCCACCAAAAAGCCTCTGTGGTCTTATTGATAGAGGTATTTTTTTCTTACTCAGTAAATAAGGCATAATAAGAAGACTGCTCCCGCATCCATCCAGAAGAAGGTAGGCTATAAACCACCAGTGCATAATGTCTCATAGTTTAACATTATATGTTTCAACTTTAGGACAGCAAAAAATACTTGTTGGAAGAGCTCTAAACTCTACTTGCTTGCATTGCAATAATGTTGGGATGGAAAAAGAAGTTTCAGCAGATAGATTTGGACAATTTGTGAAAAGGAAAGCACAGTAAATGATAATCTGGACAGAGAATTGAAAGCAAAAATAGAAAATGTGGTACAAAAATACCAAAGGACAGCTATACTGACTACACTGCACACTGAAGTTAATGAACTTGAGAATTGAGATTCCAAAAATAATTTTAAGAGCTTTAAATGAACAAAAAATCATTAATTTTATTATTAATAATGGACATGCAAAATCTTTTATTATATTCAAAATAATGTTTAATGGGAGGAGAATCAGCATTTACCTAAGAGAAGAATTTGAAAGTTAGAAGATGCTACAATAGCTTATTCATTCATCCCTCCATACACTCACTTGACAAAATTCCTGTCAAGTACCTCCTATGCCACACAGTCTATAAACTTGGGAGCTTAGAAATATAAATGTGCATATTGAGGGAAAGGGTAAGTGGATTTCATTTCACATTTATAACAACTGATGAGGTCTTCCTAAAAGGAAAAGAGAAAAGGGAAGAACAAATTATTACATTACTTCCTATAACAAACCAACTACGATGACATATACAGTTTTTAGTTGGTGTTTGAAGAAAGTAATTTGTGAATGTGTATAAATGTCTTTTCTCATAAAATATTTTACAATAAAAAGAGACAAAATGAGAAAATATAATTGCCTTATAAGCATGAAGTATTGTTCTAAAATTCCAGGATAAATAAAGATATTATTAATTTAGACTTTTGAGGCATGGCAATGTAGCATTCAAACCAATGTAATTATTTGGTTTGATGTTTGGCATTTCTGGACTACACAGTCCTCATGCATGTTAGTGAGAACAGCAGATCTGTAATGGAGGTTTAAAACTGTTGTTGTTGTTAGGTGCCACTGAATCGTGTCTGACTCATAGCCACCATCATAGGGTTTTCAATGGCTGCTAGTTTCAGGATTGCCTCTGGAGTGGATTGCCACGTCCTCCCAACTAAAACTCACAGAAACCAAAAAATTTCTCCCTCCTGGATTACCTTAAGAATTTTACCACTTTTCTCTATTTGTTTTTTCACTCTGTGCTTCTTTACAAATTAAGGAGAAGTGGTTTTTTTTTGTGTGTGTGGTACTGGGGGTTGAACCCAGGGTCTTGCACTTGCATGCTTTGCAAGTGCTGGACCACTGAGCTGCATCCCCAGCCCATTTTTTTACTTTCTGAGGCAAAGTCTCTCTAACTTATGCAGACTGCCTATGGTCTCAAACTTGCAATCCTCTTGCCTCTGCCTCCCAAGCTGCTGGGATTGCCGGTGTGCGCCACCGCATCTGGCTAGAAATTAAGGAGAAAATTGAATTCGTACTCCTCATAACAAAACCTTTCTAAAGTCATCATAAAATGTCTCCTATTTAGAATAATTCTGATGATAATGAAATAGTGCCCATAATGATTAATTATAACTACAATTTGACCTCCACCAGAAAGTTGACATTTGTCTCATTGGATGCTTAAGTGAAAGGAAGGAGACATGGGGGTCAACCTAAAGGGGATCCAACTATGCCATTTGACTATGCATGACCTACAGCACCTTCCTCACTTAGAGATGAATTTTCTTGTGTTTTGGTTCAATAAAACAAACTAGGTAACCAAAGATGAACATCAACTTTTGGGTGGAAGGAAGGCTGTAAGTTTGAACACTTCATATAATGAGCCTGGGTCAATATATCAAGTGCTGTCAAATTTTCTCTTCAGGTAGAGACATTTCATAATCGAAGCACTGCTAAGCAAGCTAAGAAAAAAGGGCCTGTTTTGCATGTGTAGCATGGTATGTTGGAGGCTGTTATAACCCAAAAGACTTCAATTTGGAGCCAAGCAAATCAACTGTTATTTGAATCCTGTCACTTAGGAGGTTCTCTTTGGATTAGGTTGCTTAATCTCTATAGGTTTCTGTCGCATTTTTAGAATGGGTAAGAATGATCAAAGATTTGTAAGGCTTTTTATAACCTTGAAATCTGGGGATATGAGGGTACACTGAGGAAGCTAAATTCCACATGCTGAAAGAAATTAGTACATAAAGATTTCTTTCTGTATTTTTGAAAGTAACTCTTTGCTTAAGCTTCAGATGACCCTTTGTTGATCTTATTTCTATGGTTTTTTTTTAATATGCTATTTTAGGTTTAGAGCTTTTTTTTTTTTTTTGCTTTCCTTGACTGACTATACTTCCTCTGTCCCAGCAACTTCCTCTCTCCCTGATGTGTTCCATGGCTGCATCATTAGCTGTAACTTGAGCAAGATAAGAAAGAACCAGCAATTATGTATGTGAATTCACTTCACCTGAAGTCCAGCTAGAGTCGCCTTGTCATGAAAATTTCTTGATGAACCAAAATGTTCACATTTTCATTCTCAGATATTAAAGCCTCTTCCACTCAAACAAAATTACTGTCTTTAAATCTTTTTTCTTTTTAAGTGGCATTTCAGTCAACTAAATTCTACCTTGAAAAATGGATGAAGTTTAAATAAGACTGTAGAAGTGGGCAGAAGAAAAGAAAGAGAAAAGAGCTATCCAGTTAGAGAGGGATACCTTGCAGGGAGACATCCTCTGTCACCATCATCATCTATCACACATACACATGTGTGCATACTTGCACACGCAGTGCCACCTTGAGTAGTTCATACCATGAAGCTTTTGTTCTGATCATATGAACACATTGGTATATAATAATCATGGCTTCTTCCATTGGCTTTTCATTTGAGTCTGCTTCAGTTGCTTTCATATGTGTCATCTTTAATTGTGTTATGATTCAGTAAGGTGGTATTATTATGTCCATTTTAATGATAGAAATATGAAATTCAAAGAGGTTAAATAATTTCTGCAATATAAATGGTGGCGCAGCTAGATTTTAAGCCAAAATGTATGAAAGTCTTCTGCAAATATTGTGCCTTTGTAACCTTTGGGATGAGGCTAGTAACTTTACTTTTCTAAGCTGTTAAAAATGGAGACATTTGTTCTTAATTTGGAATCTAAAATGAAATGACATAGGTGAAAGTACAGAGTCAAGGCAAGGCTGTATTAACTTATATAGAGAGATCTTGACTTTAAAGTACAGAATGACTTTTCTTAGGTTTTATCTCATGTTAGCTCTAGGACTTAGGGAAAATATTATTGCTATCTTAAAGCTGGAGATTTTGAGTCACACAAGATTAAGAGAATTAGCTGAGGTCTTACAGCCAGTGATGGCAGAACTAGTACTGAACACAAATCTCCTATGTCTTAGTCCAGACTTTTCCTGTCATTAAATCGTCCTTAAACTCTGCATCAGATGTTGTTGTTGGTAGGTTCCATAGAGTCAGTGTCCGACCCATAGCAAACCTACATACAACAGGTGAAACACTATTGTCAGTGCTTCTCCTCTATTCATAGGGTTTTCAATGGTGGATTGATTTTTTTGGAGAGTGGGTTGCCAAGTCCTTCTCCCAACTGCAGCAGATAAAAATAAATAAATGTGGCAGAAAAGAAAAGCAGTACTTGGTGTAAATTCCATGAATACTGAAGCCAGATAAGCCTGGCCTTCAATTGTAGCCTCAGTATGTGACTGTTACATTACTTGATTTCTCTGAGTTTCAGTTTCTTATCTATTAAATGGACAAAAGACGGGGGAAGTGGATAATGTCTATGATAGATCAAGTATTTCGCTAGACTGTGGCCCCACAAAGATGACTAAGACGTACTTACTGTTATGCTGTTACCATTTAACAATTCTCAGCAATTCTGTATTACATGATATAACATTGCCTTCAATGTGTATTACTGGTTTTCCCCAACTAGTTTTTCATTATTGGAGAGTTGAACCCAGGATCTTCAGCCTGCTAGACAAGTGTTCTACATCTAAGCTGCACCCCCAGCCCTTTTTACATTTTTTTACAAGGTCTGGCTAAATTGTGCAAGCTGCCTCTGGTCTTGAACTCATGATCCTACTGCCTCAGGCTCTTGAGTCTCTGGGATCAAAAGTATGTGTCAAAGTGCCCTGCTTTCTGTTTTTCCAGGGTATTTTATATTTTGTCAGATTTTCTCCAGGGAGATACAAAGGTCAGATCCCCTTTCAAATACACAGAGTGAATGTAAAGTGAGACTTCTTTGACTCCATGCCTGAGTTTTTGGGTAGCACAGACAAAACATGAGCTAGGATGTGTGCACTGGGATCACCATTGTGCTCTTCTACCTCCCAAATTATCACTGTGTCAACAATATCTTACACAGGTAAAATGACTTCAGCTTTTTAAAACTTTTCTCGTATATTTTATCACAGCCACATTACATACGTATTTCATGATATTTTATTTCAGAGTCAGAATATAACTCTCAGGCATAACAATATTTTTCAGAAGAGAATAAAAAAATGAAGGAAGGAAATCCATATTCCCTTTCTTTCCTGGGTAGTTGTAAAGCAAGTGGTTGAATTCACTCTAAAATCCCTTATGAATATTCAGTGTATGATCTTTATGCATCTCATGGTTCCCAGCTATTAAATACAACCATACTGATGAATAATTGGATTAGAAATATGCCATTAGTGCAGCTTACATCAAGCTCAACGCCAGTTGAAGGCCATGTGTCATCCGTAGAAAAGACTGTTGACAAGGGACAAGAAGCATTAAAATAAAAAATTCATTTATTCATTCACTCAACAATTTGTTTTGGAATACATACATTGTGCTAAGTAAGAATAAAAGGTAGGGTAGAAGCATACATTGTGGACCTCATAGTCTAACAAGAGATAAAAATAGAAATAGAAATAGTCACATAAAAACATGAAAGGGCAACCTCAGTAATGGCTACGATTGCTACATGATTCTATGAAGGTCTGGGATGGGCAGATTCGACCAAATCAAGGAATCAGAAAACAGTTCCAGGGTTACTGACTATTGAACTCAAACCTGATGAAAGAATTGAAGTTACTTAGGCTAAATAGAAAGAATGAGAGAATGGTCAGAATGACTGGAGAAAAAAAATTTAAATCGAAGGAAGGAGACAGACTACTTAGGAGCTTATAGGTTATTCTAAGTTTTATTATTTATCTTCTAAAAACAATGAAAAGCTATGCAAAAAGTATTTCAAGTTGATGGCTTTTTTGGTGGTGATTGTTATTTGTTGAAAGTGTGAGGCTAAGTATTGAATTCATATTTTGAAAAGATCACCCAGCATTCAGTGAAGAAAATAGATTGAAGGGGAAAACAGGTAAAGGATTACAGTGACTTGAATAATGGTGGAAGAAAGACAGAGATTAATGAAAACTCTCAGGTTTATAGACTATGTCCCCAACATGTACATTTCTCCAAATGAAAGAAATGACTCATTTTAAAAGTCATGTTTTGTGATGCAACAAAAAGCCCCATTCACTTCAGGACATATGGTCACAGATGACAGCAAAGAAGCAATACAGTGTCATAACTGCACATTCCAAATCTGTGCTTCAATTTTTAAAATTCAGAAGCTCATAGCCACCACTGTGTTTCAACAGAATCATTACCAATGGATAAGGAAATGTCATCCATTTGCCTCCTCTGATTCCACTTGGACATAGGCCATTGTTTCTACAAAGAGTGGCTTAGAGCCATGCAAGGTTTCAAGGGAAATTGGCCTTTCAGAGGGGCATATGAATACATAATGCATATTGCCACCGTAAAATCTCTAATGAATATTAAGGGTAGCTTTCATTTGTAGTGATTGAAATGAACTCATAAATTCTCTCTCTAGGATGCGGGAATTTTTCCTCCCTGTGGAGAGATTTAATGGATTTGCGGCATTCTGAATGATTTGGCAAGAAATCAGAGGTATCTGTGCAGTCACCCGCAAAGGGCACTTAGTTTCTTGCATGTGATAGTCAACCACCACAAAATATTTTTAAGAACCCAGAATGATTGATGCAACCCACCGTAAGTCATGACAATGTGTCAGCTGAAAAACTGGAAAAAGAAGTGGTTAAGGACACCACAGCCTTAAAAACAAATTTGAGTTTTTAGAGAAGGGTTATTTCCTTTTAGGAAAAAAAAGTTAGACCTGCCACCTGCAAGAAATTTAGATCAGTTGTTTGTGGCAAAGGCCATCGTATTTTGAGGCCAGTGAGAGCTCCTACTGCTCTCTGTATGGGGTAGATTAAAGTGTTCCTACACAGTGATAAATATATCACCAAAAAACCCATAACAGGAATACAGTAGTTGTAGTAGTTAATGGTACAACTTCCAGTTAGAGGAATATTCTTTGGCCAGTTCCCATTTTATGTGTGCTATTTTTTGATAAGTTAATTTTTCACATTTACAGAATCAATAACTTGCAAAGCTTTGTGGAATTGGAGAGGAAAATTGAAGGCAAGAATTCTGGGGAGCTTTGCTGGCTGTGTGGGATTAGACAAATTCTGAAAGGTGCATAACAGTAGATGAGAGCAGGATGAGGATTAAAACTAAAAGAATTTTGTGTGTATGTGGAAAGCAAATGAAGAAATAACCCAAAGCAGTAATCACCTGAAGTTCATCCATAAGAAGCACCAATTACTCAAACATTCATTTTACTACGGAGTGTGGGGAGAATCATTTCTTTTCAGGAAAAGCAAGTGTTTTTCTTTGTTTTGGTGCTTCTTACTGCTAGACTTTCAGTTCTTAGAGTAAGAATAATTCTGAGTAGTTTTGTTGTTTTGAAAGGGTGTGCCCCTTTATGAAGTAAAATTTGTGATCCTGCTTTCATATAGAATGAGTAAGATACTCCAAAGGACATTAACTCACATAGCTAGCATTTACTTACAGGAAGGAATTACAATGATTTAAAACACTGGATTCTTTTTCAACCCTGGACAGCAGTGCTTGGTTCTGTGGGTAGTCTCTCTGAGTATAGATTTGACCCTCAATTAGGCTTCCCTTATATGGGAAACTCCTTCATTTATAAATATTTTAGGCCAGAGGAGAAATCAGATGCTATTAAGTATACTTTCTTTAGTTGTAATATAGATAGATATTACTAGGTGGTCACTACGTTTTCTCTCATGCATAAATATTCATGAGTCAACTTTGCTAAGTTATGAATAGTTGTGTTATGTTAAACCATCATCTAGGGAAAAGGTCTTTATTCCCATGAAAATATTTCCAAACTCATCTCCTTATATGGCAAAATGATGAACACTTTTCAGTACACAATTTTAAAATAGACAAGAAGCAATGTGTCATGTTCTTCCAAGTTCTTCCAATAGCCCTTGCATGCTTATTAGAACTCAGTGCTGCTCAGATGTGAAAGGTTGATACAGTTCTGTTTATGATGTGGGTTGAAGGAACTTATTCTAGCTGAAAATCAGAGGGCTTTCTAAGCTTGGAAGTTTGAGGGAAAGAACATTAGAAGAAAGAATCACTACACATCTATTATTGCTGTTAGGTGCAACTGAGTCAGGTCTGACTCATAGTGACCCTCATAGGGTCTTCAGTGGCTGATTGTTTCTGGATTGCTTTGGGAGTTGATTGCCACATCCTTCTCCCATTTTTTGTGGTGCTGAATATCGAATTGAGGGCTTCAAGGAGCACAGAGCCACCCTCTACTAACTGAGCCAAACCCTAGCCCCTGCACATCTATTAATTCCAAATAAAACATCTCTGCTTCATAGTGTTGGTAGAACATTATGTTTTAAAGTGGGGTTTCTTATTGTTCCAGGAACCAACTGCATCAGAATCACCTAAGATATTAGTGCTTAACTAATCCAGACTTACTGATCTAGAATTCCTAGGGTGGACATTCTTTCCCCAGCTCCTTAAGTGATATTTTTGTGTTCATCAAAGTTTGGAAACAAGCTCTGAATAGAGGAAAACAAATCATTCTTTGATTTTTCAGTTTCATCTTCATCTACCCAAGAAATCTTTTTGAGAACGTATCATTTTCACAAGTTGTTAATACTAAAAGATATAACAACTCTGTAAAATAAATACTTAAGTCTTCCAAAGGAGGCAGCAGGGCTCTGAGGATTGAGGAAACCTACAAAGATCAATTCAGACTTAGAACTGGGGTGAGACTTCAACCAAGGTCTTCAGAATCCCATTCTTGTAAGACATGTCACCTTAGGGTCCTCACACAGACAACATTGAAAAGGAAAAGGACACCAGGATTGTACCATGTAGCCCTTGGCAATGCACTGCACTCAAGGCCATTCTGGTCAACTAAAAAGGATGAAGAGACTCTAGTGGGTGATGACTAATAAATCCCCAAAGGTAGTTTTCTGTTTTCTGACTGACTTGGTTAAAAAATCCCATTGGAGAGTGTTTGGGACTTTTTATAAATCATGGGGTAGAGAAATTCCCAAACAAAGAGCATGAAAAATCATGAGGCCAGTTACTTCATATCTTCCAGATTTTACAGTATGGTTTTGAATACAAGTAGCTCTTATGATTGTAACGTAATTATTAGTTTCTTTGGCATGTGTGTAAATGTAATGTGAGTCTCTTAAATAGGTTATCACTTTAGTTTCATTTTTCTTCAAGTTTAACATCCAAGCTGGATTAAAAGCATTCACCTATCCCTTTTATGCAACTTCCTTCAATTTATGGATTCCTCTTTCATTTCCTCTGCTGCTATTTTCAACCTCTCTTACAATAATTCCCTCCATATGGATGTTTTAGTGGATTGACTTCTGTAATTGTAGGAGCCATGAAATGCTCTGTCAGTACTAATTTTGTATGACATAAGGCTCTTAATACAGCATCCTGTCCAATCCCTGGAGCAAAAGTCAGCTCCTCTGTCAGAGTCAAAGAAAATGTCCAGTTTCCTAATTTTGAAGCCCATTTACTGTAGTAAGAGTTTCCAGTGTTTGGTCATAATCTCTGACTCCCAAGATGTATGACCCATGCTAGCACATCTCAGAGAGATCTTGAGGTGCTGTGTATGTATGTGTGTACTTCTTTGCAATGGATAACACTAACATCATACAAAAATACGCTAAAGGTTTCATATGATTCGCCACAGCCAACCTCCTTCTGCCGTTACCTTGATACAAAATAGTAATATGTCCTGGTAGCCATATATGATGCAATAGAAGCTTTTGAAATGCTCCTTTAAATGTCAAAATAGATTGTGGGAAATGAAAATCACTGGGGTTAAATGGAAACAAAACTAATGATTCTGAAATATTTATGTTAAAAGGTTTTTGAAATTGAGTACTTAGCTTTTGTAATGTGATTTCCTGACAGTCTTGCAACTCTTGGATATCCTTATTCAACAAGTTTAGTAAATTTGATGGGTATGTTCATTGTCAGTTCAGATAAAAGTGAAGATGAGTATCCCTTGACTAAAATACAAATTAATTTAAATTTAACCAAAGGAATTACAGTGTAAATGTGTTCACTGCCAATGAGTTTTCAACTAAAGCAACATTTTGGTCTTTGAGCAGATTGTTAGAAAAGTAAGTGTATGTCTTTAATAGCAACAAAAATGGAATGAATTAGAAAGTTAGTCTATTCATACATAATGAGGAATTAAGAAACTGATATGTCCTTATTTCCATTGTGACCAGAAACACCCCACTCCCATCCCATTGGCAAAGAGATGCCATTCATTGGTTTGCCTCTTGAAATTAAACATATTGAATAATCATCAAATGTAAATTAAACTACTACTATCTACAGAGTTTTTTTTTTAATTTTTAGTGTGGTTAGCACTGTATTTACCATGTTTAGAAGTTTATGAAGGATGGTATAATGAAAAGACCATTCAACTTTAAAAGAAGGAATCTTGAGCTTAAATTTAGAATCCATGATGTACTTAGTCATACAACTCATTGATCCTCAGTCATTTCTTCTATGTGGTAGGAAAAATATAGCCTTTCTCCAAGTCTTAGGATATTAAGATGTCTCAGCTCATTTTGTGTTGCTCGAATAAAATGCCTGAAAGTGGATAATGGATGGAGAAAGAGGGATACAGGTTTATTTTGGAATAGTTCTAGAAACTAGAAAGTCCAAGAAACAGCACCAGTATCTGCTGTGCTTCTAGTAAGGGCTGCATGCAGCTTTACCTTGAAGCAGAAGAAGGGTAGGTAGACCCATGTGGAAGAAAGACAATATGGGGCCCAAGGGGGCTTACTTTGTAACAACCCACAGTATGGTAACTAATCCAGTTTTGTGAGAAAAAGAACTCATTCACAAGACAAAAGCATTAGTCCATTCATGATGACTCCCCCCT
Organism: Pedetes capensis; assembly: GCA_007922755.1. Lineage (NCBI taxonomy): Eukaryota > Metazoa > Chordata > Mammalia > Rodentia > Pedetidae > Pedetes > Pedetes capensis. Next base: position 26,223 of record VMDO01021361.1, read on the forward strand.
TTTAATCTACTCTCACTAGGCCTAAATTCCCAACACACCCATATTATAGTAAGGAGTAAAGCATCAACATGAGTTTTGGTGGGGACAAAACACATTCAAATCATAGCATAAGAAGTATTATTTTATGTGACAGTGTTTAGCATTCTGTTTGATATATAGATGGTAGCTGTATTATTCACAAATCTCTAGAGGAGCAGAACCAGTTCAGTGTACATATAAGAGGATTTGTTAAATTATTTCATGTAGTCTGAGGCTGGACAGTCTCACAATGGCCATTTGCATGCTGGAGAGCAGGGAAACCAGTAACTGCTCAGTCTAGGAAGCCAGAAGCTTCAGACCAAGAAAAACCAATGATTCAGCCCCTGTCAGCTGCTGAAGGCCTGGCAGGTCCTTGGAAATTTGGTGGTATGAATTCATGTTTAAAGACTGAAGAATCTGGAGTTTAATGTCTGTGGGTGATTATAGCAAAAAAATGCACCCACTGGAAAAGAATCAAGCTCATGTCCTCATGCAAGCTTTCCCCTTTCTTCCACTTTTTGATATCTCCGGACCCCTAGCCTAGTGGACTGTGCCACCCACATTTAGGGTGGGTCTTTCCCCCCCAGTTCACTGACCCACACATGCCAGCTGTTTCTGGAAACACATTTCCACACACCCAGAAATTCACTTTAGTGATTTTCTAGCCATTTTCCAATCCAGTCATGGTACAAAAAAGATTAACCATCACAATGGTTAAGAAGCAGTGTTATAATAAAACAAATATATGTTTTGAAAGCCACATTTCAAGGCCAGTAAGACAATTATGGATTCATGTGTAAAGAAAGTACTTTGTTTAGTCCATTGACTTGCCAGGGAACTTTAACAGTGTCTCTAATCTTATTACCAGTACGGCTCTAGTATAAATATTAATTTTTGTGTTGCACATCTTTAATCCCATGGACTCAGAAGACTGAAGCAGGAAGATCTCAAGTTAAAGCCAGAGGTACCCTGTGCAATGTACCAAGACCTGTCTCAAGATAAAAAATAAAAGTGGAACTAGGGGTACAGCTCAGTGGTAGAACATTCCTAACATAGGCAAGACCCTATGTTCATCCTCCTGTACTGAGAAAAAAAGTGCTACTTTATCCACAGAGAATGAATAGTTGAAGTTATTTTTTGTACATCTTTTAGGGCTTCTATATGATGCACACAAAGCAGAATGTCCTCTTTTCTTTTTAGCTTTACATATTCACTGTGTGTCCCTTCATTTTTTCTTTCCCTTCACATCTGCTCAATTTCTCTTACTTGTCCATTCATTTTTCTGTCCCTTCCAAGCCTGCACACTGTCTTATAAGCACTTTTCTTTCCAGGTGGTTTATGAGTGACCTTCCTCAGTTTTTACTTTCTTTTTTCTTCTTTTTTTCATTCTTTTTCTTTTCTTTTCCAGTACTGGGGGTTGAGCATAGGGCCTCACCCTTGCATGCTTTGCAAGTGCCATACCACTGAGCTGCACCCCCAGCCTGTTTTTTGTTTTGTTTTGTTTTTTACTTTTTTTTACTTTTTTTGAGACAAGGTCTCACTAAATTACACGGACTGCCTCTGGTCTTGAACTGGCAATCCTCCTGCCTCTGCCTCCCAAGTTACTGGGATTATAAGTGTGCACCACCTCACTCAGCTAGCTTTTACTTTCTTTCCGTGACTATTCCTGAAAAATACTCCCCTGTGTCTTAGAAAGAGGTGACACTATAATGAGCCCTTGGAAAGGAATTATACAGTATAAAGTGAGAAAAAGAAGGCGACCAAAAGAAGGAGAGGAGGCTATACTTTTTATTATATTATCAAGGTTTATATGTACAGCTGACTTATAAAAAATGAATAGGGTTGTTTTGGGCTTATAATCTTTATCCCTTTATTTGCTTGTGAAGTTCATTTTATAAAGAGAGTTTGAGTATGTGGTATAGTGGAGTCAGAGAGGATTGAGCTTATGTCTTATTTGTTAGTTTTCTTGACTTTAGGTGAACTCACTCTTTTGTGCATCACTTTTTTTTTCTTTGCAAAATAGGGGATGCCAATGATAAAAGATCTAAATAAAATGTGGTGATTATAGCATAGTATCAACCAATGTTTGTTCTTTACTTTTTTTTATGCTATGAAATTTCTCTTTTTTCTTAATCTATATATTAATAGCCTGCAGCTGTAGCCCTGTGGCATCTGATCCCGTCAGATCTCAGACGCTAAGCAGGATTGGGCCTGGTTAGTACCTGGATGGGAGACCGCCTGGGAATACCAGAAGCTGTAGGCTTGGGAGAAGGACCTGGCAACCCCCTCCCAAAAATCAATCTGCCATTGAAAACCCTATGCACAGCAGAGAAGCACTGACAATAGTGTTTCCCCTGTTGTACAGAGGGTCGCTATGAGTCGGATACCAACTCGACGGCACCTAACAACAACAACAACAATATATTAATAATGAAGTAGACTGACTATGTGAGTATGAAGAATAATGGCTTCTTAACAACCATCTGTTACTCCATGTAACTCTTCTTTCAAGTCAGTATGGAGACATCTAAGGTCCTGCCAGATTATCTTATTTGAAATAAATTGTTTGGGTTCAGACTATAGATTATTCTTCCTAAAGTTTAAATAGTACACTCCAATCAGATCTTTTAAAAATAGAGGTGTTTACCAATGTGAGGCACATAGTAGGAATTTAAAAGTGATATTTGGAAGAAATAGTTTAATTTAATTTGATTAGCAGCACTGGCTGTACTGAAGCTGGTACCTTGCTTTGCAAACACTCTGCCTCTGAGCTGCATGCCAACCCCTTTATTACTTTTTATCTTCAGACAGAGTCTCACTAAGATATGCAGGCTGACTCTGGCCTTAAACTTGCAATCCTCTTCCTTCCGCCTCCTGAATTACTGGGATTACAGGCACGAGCCCTTGTACCTGGCTTAGGAGGGAAGAATTTAAAAAAAAAATGAGTGAATGACAGTGAATAAGTATACCCAGCTTATTCACTTTCTGTTGTCACAGAGTATTTGGGGAGTGTTTAACAACTCTTCTTAGTTGGTCCTACACACTTGTTCAGTCTTTTTCTAGTTATATAATTCTGTCATTGCTGATACGGACACAAATGTCAATTACACAGACAGGGCATCCTATCAATACCTATATCTAAAACTCCTCCAAAATGTCGTTTATCTGTTTTTTCTTTGGGGAAAATGTGATTTACAGGGTAAGAAACTATCATGCAATAGATTAAGGCCTAAAACTTCTCTAAAATATCATTTTGCTGAGAATTAGTACAGAAACCCCTGTTGTTTTTGTATACAAGTCTTAATCATTATGGAAGAAAGTCAGTAACAATAGGATAGAACTACATTTGTACCACAAATGAAGGCATTTGGACTCTAGATCCATTGCTGCTGTCTGCCATCTTTGTTTCTCTAAATCAAGCCTCTTCATCTCTCTAAGTCTTAACTTTCCCAAATGAATTTTATAATTTTTACATATCAATGCAAAGACAGATCTGAATAGTGAATTGTGTACACAAGTTTTTCTTTTCATATTTGGAAAGAATCTTAATTAGATAATTGCATTGATTTCTAAGTTTTATTATGTACTTCATGTTTAAAAAATGGAAGTCTTGTTAATTTTTTCCTTCAGTATACTAAGTCAATTAGGTGCATATAGTTGCATTTTTGGTTATATCAAATAATTGATATAATTTTTGAAACATTTTCAGTTATGGTACACCATAAATGAAAGATGCCTTGAAAACATAGCTTATATTCATGAAATTATTTATTCATATGTACAAGTAAAACATTGTATTTCAGGGAGCTATGGAGAAACTGCAGAATGTACATATGAATAAGAATGCTTTAACAGTGTCCTCTTGTAGTAAAGATACCCAACAGCACCTAACAACAACATCACTTGTAAAGTTTGTGGGTGTATTTGTGTGTCAACAACATCACTTGTAAAGTTTGTGGGTGTATGTGTGTGTGTGTGTGTGTGTGTGTGCATGAGTATTTATGTTGTTTGAAATGATGAAAACATTCTTATGTCTTCTGCATTTGTAATAATACCTGTTTGAACTATTCAGCATTAGAAACCATTAGAGTGTATAGCCTTAGGCATGTCATAGGTTTGAATGAGACCTACTCAAATTAGAAAGAAGTCATTTGTTTGCAACAAAGCTCTAAACTGCCATTACAGTTCATGACATTTGGAGGAAATAAACCTAACAGAATAACAGCTATATTCTAGTGTGTTTAGTATTGATCTTAGTTGTAGTATGTTTCTTAAGATTTTTACTTGCATAGGAATAGACATTTTAAGATGTGGATATAAATCAGTTTCTCCAATTAAGAGAAAGATCAAGGAAAACAATTCTGGGAACTCAAGTGACTTGGTACTGGAAAATTAATTTTATTTATTTCATAGTTATGAGTGATAAACTTAATTATTTTTTATCAACATCAGAATATCAATATCAAAATAATTTAAATGTCTATATTATAGTATTAGTGCTGTCATTTTTCATTGTGACATTGCCATCACTATATAAGATGGTCTGGCAGGATTTAATTTCAATGCATTCCCTCTTCTTTATCCAGGTCATACCATGCAGAGAAGAGAGTTCTGCTATAACATTTTGGCCCAAACTGAGCGAAAGAGAAGGGTCATCTTTTCTCCATTCTGTATTATGTTTCACAGAGGAGGAGACAAGGAAGAAGTTGACAAGCTTTGAAAATTTTTCAGACTGGAGGAAAGATGCATCTTCTGTCCACTTCTCATCTCTAATCTATGCTCTACATTTAATCAGAACATTTTATCTCACACAGAAATTTAATTGTTTTCCACTCTTGTCTTGGCCACAATTCTTTACTAGCTCCTTATCCCATACCATGGATACTCCCAGGACAGTCAAATCTACACTGTTCAACCCAGGGTGTTAGTTTTCTAAAGCTATCATAACAAAGTAGTGCATGATGACTGGCTTGAAATAATATTGTCTCATACTCCTGGAGGCTAAAAGTCTGAAATCAATGTACTGGCAGGGACATGCCCTCTCCCAGGCCTCTGAGGACATTCTAGCCTTACTTGCCTCTTCCAGGTATTAGACGCTGGAAGGAGTTCCTTCCTGTGTGTCATAACTCCAATTTCTGCCTCTGTCTTCACATGGATGCCCTCTTCCTGTGTGTTCCTACTTACTTTTTCCTTTGTACATATCCAAATTTACCTTTGCTTTTAGGTACACTAATCATATTGGATTAAAGACCCACACTACTTCACTATGACCTTGTCTTAACTACACTAATTATATCTGCAACAACTAGATTTCCAAATAAGGTCACATTTTCAGAGAGTGATGACTTCAACATGTCTTTTTAGCTGGACATAGTCTATATTACATGGCATCTGACTTTTCATAATCTCACTTTAAACTAATGCCTGCCAGCCCCTTCATCTGTCTTTCTCATTGTTTAGCATACATACTTACTATAGGGAATTCCTTCTCATTCCCAGAACATACCAAATACTCTTATGCCTCTAATTTTACCATATACTCTGCCCATTGCTAGAATGTGCTTTCCTTTTCCCTCATCTGTGTCCCTGTTTTGCTCAGTATTTGCTTAAGCATTGCGTCCTTCATGAAATATTTTCTTCTTGAGGAAACTTAGTAGTTTGCCCTCTAAGTTTCTGCTGCTTATTATATGTTGGATTGATACAGACCACATTGCATTATTTTTTCATTGTCTATCTGTCTGCTTGGCTTTCCACTAAACTATAACTGTTTGGAAGGTACTACACATGCCTTTCTGTCTATGGACAGCTGATAGAGTGCTAGGCATAGAGTAGACACTCAATAAATATCTTTTAAACAAATAAGTTAGGGTCTTCCTTCAAGATTCTGGACACGATGAGAACAGTAATAAAAGACCAGAAAGGTCTTATGCCTATGGAGAATTCATGGCCCATTCAGTCTTCTCTCTGCCTGCCTACAAAGGGGACTCTGCCAAGTTTGTGAGTGAAGTTAGCAACAGACTTATGCAGCTGCCACATTGGTCCCATAGCAAGAAAACACTGCTGAGGGGATTTTGCCTACCTACCAACTGCCAGTGCAGAAAATGACCTTTGCTGCCTAAAACAAAAAAGTAGGCTTTGCATAAATCATATGACATGTTTACTGATTGCACCATGACCTTGAAAATAAAAGTCTCTGTTTTTCCCCTAGGTATTTATCATCTTGTAATGAAAGTTTCTTTTTTCTTTTGAAAGAGAAGCGTCAGTTTCCTAAAGCACTATCTCCACAAAGAAAAGTTGGCCAATTCAATTTGAAATCTAATACTTAAAGAATTAGAGGAACAGGATTTTAGTAGAGATGGGACTGATATAATAGGCAAGGAAACATTTCATTTCAGTGAATACTTTGCAGGAAAGCTCATGGGTTCAGAATTAGAAGTCGGGAATCAGGAGCTGAGTTGGTACAAAGGGAAATTCATATAGTCAGTTTCCCATATGCATAAAATCAAGATAAGTACTTCACAGGAAAGCTGTGAGGGTAAAATAATTTATATAAAAGATGTTGAAGCATTGTGAAAGAATGTTACATGAATCAGTAATAGATCATAATCATTAAGAAGGGATTTTGACATATCTTATGGATTTCTCCATAAAGGAGAAAGTATCTTAAAAAATAATTTGTGTCTGTGTAGTGTGTTTAAAAACTTTTAGCACATATTTATATCATTTAATTCAACATTTATTCCACCTGCCATATCCATTTTTTTGGTTTTGAGGGTTATAGATTCTGAGATTTTAATCCTGATGCTTGCCAATCAAGAGAGATGACCTAAATGTGCACAGCTGTAGAGGTGAATTTATCCATTTGTTCATCAAACTCTTCCTGAGCCTCTTTCTGCATCAAGCTCTATGGTAGTGAAGGAATAGGCCTGGCATCTACCTTCCAGGTAACCAAAACAAAATAACAAAACAGTAAAAACTCTCAAGTATTTATGTGTATTTACTTGGAGAAGGCCCTATGTAGAAGTGACATACAGGCTGAGGTCTTAAAGATAAGGAGTCAGCATATCAAAAGGAAAAGGAGAAGCACTTGGAGGAGAAGGACTAGCTTAAGCAAGAGCCCAGAGAGAAAAGATCAGCATGATCAGATCAGAGAAAGAGGAGGAGAGTGGCAGAGATGCAAAGGCCAGAGGGGCTTGGGCTTTCTGGGTTATGGGAAAAACTGTGGGGTTTGTTTTAAGTTCAGTTGCAAACCCACAGTTAAATGCTATCATGAAATCTAAGTGAAAGCAGAACTGAACTCCCCCATAGAAATTTCCCCTAGGTGGTAGCAGGGGATAAACAGCATATTCAAATATCATTATAGCATGTGACAATAAGAGAATGTCAAGTTAAACTAGAAAATACACATGCACAGGTCAAACATGTTATCAGGAAGTTGGATCACAGAGTGATCACTTCCTGGGATAAGGGTGGGGCTTGAATGCTAGGAATCTCCAGCACTTGCCCCTTTGTATTGTTATTGTTAGGTACCCTTGAGTCGGTGTCTGACTCATAGCAACTCTGTATACAAAGGCGAAACACTATTGTCAGTGCTTCTCTGCTGTTCATAGGGTTTTCATTGGCAGATTGATTTTAGGGAGTGGGTTGCTGGTCCGTCTTCCAAGCCTGCAGCACCTGGTGTTCCCAGATGGTCTCCCATCCAAGTACTAACCAGGCCCTATCCTGCTTAGCTTCCGAGGGGGATCAGATGCCACAGGGCTATGGCTGCAGGCTTGCCCCTTTGTAGAGGATGGAATTAGCATTTGTTAGCACTTTCTCTGTGTCAGCACTTTTATACTTACTGTCTGATTTAATCTCAACAACAGTCTTAAGAGGATTCTACCCACTCTACCAATGAAGTAAGTGAGACTCAGGACAAATACTGGGACCAAGTTCATACAGCTTGATTGAACTCAAAGCTGTGTTAGTTGTCCAAAGTCAACTGACTGTCATCACACCAGAAGCCCTCTATGGCTGGATGGTACCAGGAAAAACAGAACTCCCAATCAGGGTTTCTCATCAGAGGACCAGTTGTCAAAGTACCAGTCTAGAAGTGGTCAGAATTCTCTGCCCTTGAAAATAAAGCAGGGAGTCTGGTTTATCTCCAGCCTGATACTGTTTTCCAGTTAATCCACCGCTTTTCCTGGACTGCTGGACATGGATGTTAACTGGCTTATCTGGTTCATTAAACTACTTTGTTGACAAGTAAAACCAGGCTTTTCTTTCATTTCTCACAAACATAGCTGCAAAAGCTATGGAAAATGGTTTTGTTGTTGCTGTTTCTTTTCTTCTCTCTCTCTCTCTTTTTTTTTTTTACAAGAGAGAAAAATAGAATTGAGTTGTAGGTAAAATATTTGTAAAATCCTGTAAATGATCACTTGAATTGTGCCTTCTTAGAAATGACTCATGCAAATGCTTTCAAATTCATACTCAGGAGAGTTTCTGAGGAGCTGAACTTGACTGTGGCTTCACACTTTACATAGGAAAATCATTTTGTTGAATTTTGTGTGTATTGAGTGGGGGAGGGCAATGTGTACCTGTTTATAACAAGTCTAGTTTCCTAAGAATATCCTGTGTTGTCTGTTAGAAGGAAAAGTTACAGCGCTGGGCATGGTGGCCCATGTTTATAATCCCAGTTACTTGAGAGGTGGTGGTAGAATTGCTAATTTGAGGTCAGAGTCAGCCTGTGTAACTTAGTGAGACCCTGTCCCAAGGGAAAAAAAAAAGGAAAAGAAAGAAAAAAAAAAGGAAAAAGGGCAAAAAGGAAAAGTTAGAATTATATTTCAGTAGTTTGTCCACATAAACACATATATATGTGAAATATATATGACCTCATGAAATATGATTTTCCTATGATGAACATTTTTATATTAAAACATCTACTCCAATTCTATTCCACTCATTTGTAATTAAGCTGATACACAATTAAAGTATTTCATCTTATAATGATAATGTAGTGACAGGTAAGGGTGTGAAGATCATACAAGGGCTTTGACTGTTTTAATAAATAGGCTATATAGTTACTATCTCCAATAGATTTACAACTTTAGTATAGTTTTAAATGATAAGGTCTGAAAAACAATCTGATATCTCTTGAATCTGCTATAAATTTTTCTGATGAGTGAAAGTAGATGGGAAATATAAATGATCTTGCTCTGTATATTTAAGAGTAGCTTTTCTAAGGAAGGGAAGTTCATATATATCTTTTCAGCAATATTTTATTAATTACATTTTTCTTCAACAGGTAAAGACAGGAAATCATGGTCTGTTGATCTGT